>NQII01004578.1:157134-199552 GCA_002778355.1 Clitarchus hookeri
CTTTTATAATAAGTGCAAATCTTATTTAAGCAATAAAAAGCGAGATATTCGCGAAAAACCGATTTTTATGACCTTTGACCTTCAATATCTTAAGACGCGGACACGATAACATTGGTGACTTTTGAGACAACATTAAGAACGAGAAAACAAAGGCTTATACCAATTTACAGCTTATTATCTTTCATTCCGAGGTTGACCCCTTTTTTTACCTAATATGACTGGGCTAACTTGTCCCTTCTTCTATAGTAACTAGGTACGTCACACATGTTAACGCCGANTTTTTTACCTAATATGACTGGGCTAACTTGTCCCTTCTTCTATAGTAACTAGGTACGTCACACATGTTAACGCCGAATACATTGTCTTCCACGTAATTTTTCCTCGATTCATGCATGTTGTATGACGCTCGCTATACAGCACTTGGTCCAGCGGATAATTACATTGCCTATGTTAGCCTCACATAGTTCATATGCAATTGTATGAGTAAACCAAACCTGACGTATATTCTCTTCATATGCTAGTGTTAACATAGTACTGAGTGAACAAGGTAGATTCATTTCGGGTCTCAGGTAATATACCGTACATAAAAATATATTACGTGGTATCGAGCGAAGACAGTTCTCATCACTTCGACACACCCAGTATTTAGGTCCGTTACAACATTCTACCTGTGAGGGCTGAACGGGAGGTTTGAAGTGAACTCGCCTGTGTACTACCGTGACTTCACCCTCGTATGTGACTAGCGGGTTGAATGTTACGTGCATGACTGAAATTTATAGAACACTATGCTAGGGGAGAGATAGAGAGAGAAAGAGAGAGAGTCTTTCTTCCGCATTTATGAAAAAACTTCTACAGCACGCATTGGCGTACCATTTTTTTTTTTTACAATAGTTGGGAGGAACAACACTACGTACATGACTGAATATTATATATACTAGGAGAGCATCTTGCTTCCACATTTACGCAAAAAACTTATATGGAGTGCAGTGGCGGGTTGAACACTACTTACATGACTGAATATTTATATATGATATGATAGGAGAGAGAGAGAGAGTCTTCCACATTTACGAAAATTCTATGGCATGCATTGACCTGCCATTGTCAATTGGCTTAATGCCTGTGTAGCTAAACCGAACTGTTGACACATTACGCTTAATCATATCAGTGTCAGTGATGAGTTGAAGGTAACGAGTAGGCGAAACTCATCTAACATACAGGTTACACACTTGCCGTATGCGGTCTCGGTCCTCCGGAAATCAGATGCGATGTACAGCTTCCAGATGACTAGGTCCGACATCGGCCTATACTGGCCGGTCCCGTTCAGCTTGGCAATTAGACCTTCCATGTTGATACTGGATCAGTGCTGTAGTTTCCCTCCTCGCAGGCTGTCCCCGGTGTTGTTTTTGAAAGAATTTGACCCTTGCAGCAGGCTCCCCACCTCCTTAACAACAGCACATTCAGACAAGGACACGCGAGGCCACGGCTGCACACATCACACATGTAGTCATTGCTTTTTACATACCGCTCTCTGAACTTTCTAAACTAAGAACAGCCAGACTCTGTTTGGAGATCGCAGAGTTTTATTTTCATGGTGCAATAAATGCTTAAATGCCTCTTCTGCTCCGGCCTGACTACAAAGACTGTGCCATTCTCGTTTAACATTGAGACAAGTACATTGCGCACTTTATCGTATTCTAAATCGCCCACGCTCCAATTGAAACTGTGATAGTATTGTTCCAGCCATACATTTGTTACTTTGCTTTTCAAGTCGAGCTCGTGCCATGGAAACGGAGGTAGGAATGTTCGTGTTTCTATGTGCCCGNCTTTCTAAACTAAGAACAGCCAGACTCTGTTTGGAGATCGCAGAGTTTTATTTTCATGGTGCAATAAATGCTTAACTGCCTCTTCTGCTCCGGCCTGACTACAAAGACTGCCATTCTCGTTTAACATTGAGACAAGTACATTGCGCACTTTATCGTATTCTAAATCGCCCACGCTCCAATTGAAACTGTGATAGTATTGTTCCAGCCATATATTTGTTACTTTGCTTTTCAAGTCGAGCTCGTGCCATGGAAACGGAGGTAGGAATGTTCGTGTTTCTATGTGCCCGNATTTGTTACTTTGCTTTTCAAGTCGAGCTCGTGCCATGGAAACGGAGGTAGGAATGTTCGTGTTTCTATGTGCCCGTCAACATAAGATATACAGATACGTTTAATAATGAAACCACACTGTGAGACGCATCCCTGAAAGTTCACGTACATTATGACGGTCGGAGAGTGAATGAATTATAGTTAAAGTACTGACGTAAGTTTCAACTACTCTGTCCCGTACATTGTACGTGACTAGTCTGTCGTGAAATATTACCGCATAGGCCTGAGTGAAGGCTGGAAAATTCTCCACTGAGGTTATTTCAATCCTACAGTCCACTATGCCTGATGTTATTCTATCGTCCTGTTTACTAACGTCAAAAACCAGTAGGGGTGCCCTGTTCATTAAAGCGTTCGGTTCGAGTGTGGGGTTTTTTGCCCATAGTAGGACCTCTGAAAGTCAGCATACATTTGATACGAGACCATATACGTGCCGTTTGTAAAATCAATGTTTAAATCTCCATATGGATAAACCTCAGAGTTTAAGAAAATTTTAACTTTCTTAATATTTACGTGATCAAATTTCGAACAGTCTGTTTTGAGGACATTCCGCCTGCCTGTCTAAAACGCGACAATTATATATCTAGGTTTTTCACTCGTGAAACTAGTTTTAACATTCCAATTTACGCTCATGGAGGCTGGTACACTTGGGTAAGTCTCTAAACTCAATGTACGAAACGCAATATCTACGTTCCTGTGTTTAATTTTCGCTGTTGGGAGCGATTACTATGTTACACCTTTGATGACTATGTTACAAATTTGATGACTATGTTACGAATTTGATGTCTGTATCTTAAACAGTTCGGAAATTGCATCCAACTGTGCTTATAAGTGCGCTTAGGCAATATTTGACACCGCAGTCATTTTCATTGTCGCAGGCAGGAGCAGTTTTGTTGGTCTCCGTGCGACTTGTACTTCAGTCATGGCCGGTGCGGGGACCGGTAGTGCGTTTTTGTTTGCCGGGGAAGTTTCTGCATAGTAATAATGTGTTCGGTCCGCCGGGCGTTGGCCGAGAAAGCTTTTCGTCATATTTGATTGTTAGCTGAGTTCAGTCGTCATTCATAGTTTCTGTGTGCGAAGAGCAACGCTGCGAGGTGTAGGTAAATGGTGTGTGTGTGTGTAAAGTAGGTGACCTCGCAGTCGGGGACGTCGTGACAGGGCCTGGAAGGGGAGGGGGCTGCCTTTCGAGAGCCTTGCATAGCCAATCAGAGACAGAAACTTCGCGTAATATGTTAGGTCCCTTTATCGTTGTGTGCGGTAGTGACGCGAGCCTCGCGTAACGTGTTAGGCCCCTTTATCGTCGTGTGCGGTAGAGACGGGAGTCTCGCGTAACATGTTAGGTCCCTTTATCGATGTTTGCGGCAGCATCCAGTTGTGGACGACGACGACGACGACGACGACGACGACATCGTCGATGTTGGTGACAATGACAATGTAGCTGATGATGATGACGATGACTATGATGATGACGAGGCTAATGGTGCTGCTGGTGATAACGCTGACGATACTGACTGACTGAGACGTCGACGACTACCTGCATGACGCATTTGCCTCATTATTGCCTGCCCTGGTAGACTTGTCATAGTCGCCGACTTTGCTGTCATCATGCTGGCAAGAGTTTCTTTTTCTGCTAGTTAATTTTAATTTTTTCAACATTTTTTGGTTATGGTGTAGGTAGGTATGTGTGTGTGTTAAGTAGGGTGTGCCTTTCAGTCGGGGCGTCGTCTCGGGGACTGACAGGTAGTGAGAGCCTTGCGTAGCCAATCAGTGAGTAGGAAGGTATTAGATACTAGTAGAATTAAGCAGCACGTGGAGAAACCCCCATCGGGGTGACCTTTATATATATGTATGTAATAGTAAAATGACTTCGGAAGCAGACGAAGAAAACTCCTTTGGAGGCAGGGAAGATGCAGAGACAACCCCCTTGCTTTGAATGTCAGTCGGGGCATCCTGGTAGGGACTGTCAGGCGCGGGACCCTTTCGAGACCTTTGCGTAGCCAATCAGTGATGAGACCCTTTCGAGAGCCTCGTGTAGCCAATCGGAGACGAGAGCCTCGCGTATCTGTTTGCACATTCCAGCTGACATTGCACAATTTTGAGCCAGATCCAGCCTCATTGTGCCAACCAGCCGGATTGTGCTTGAAATATTTTTTGAGGGATATATTGTCGTTTTTAGGGGAAAAAAAGGGGGAAAAATGACGTCATCCAAGATGGCCGCCGATCTTCCCGCGTCCCGACGCGGATGCCGCTGTTTCTGAACTGTCCATTTCTAACTACTAGTGCAAAACACGTTCACTTTGGGGGAAGCGCGCTCGTGTTCGGTGGTTTCATTTGGAGGTTCCTGACCCCATATCCGCACGTTGTACCAGTTCGTCTTATCATTTCAATGGAACGTCGCTTCAGCGCTAAAAAAAAAACAGCTTAGACATGAAGGCATCGTCTACCTCGTTCTGGGCAAGAACGAACACGCAGAAATTACGTCTAAATTTTGTATCCCTTTCGGCGAGAGCCTGTACAAGCTGTAACCTGCATGATTTGTACAGTTGGTTTGTACAGCAATCACTTTTGCAACACTTTCCATACCGTCGATTGGGGGATTTGCATTTCCCAGCTAGCTTGTCGAGTTGATTTTCTCGGACTGCGAACGAACGCTTGTTGAATCGGTTGCACATTCTCTTCGGACACACGCGGCCGCCCCGAACTTTTGCCTTTGCAAAGGCACCCTGTGTCTCGTAACTGACGAAACCAACGTACGTTACTCCACCTATCGGGAGGATGACGTCCGTATTTGCGACGGAATTCACGTTGAACAGTCGTAACCGATTGACATTTAGCAAACTGAATAACACAGAATGCCTCCTGTTGTTTCGTCGCCATCGTGGTGTGGACTAACACACAACACACGCTCATAGTGCGACGACAGACGCTTCCAGTGTCATCTCTCGGCACATTAAGGAAACATCAGACCGTCCCCTTCAAATTGACGTGTCGAATGCGAGCTCGCTACCACCTCAAACCGAGAGATGAATGTATGGTAAACAAACTTCACGGTTCCACGGTTCATTTGATTGGTCTATCAAGGCTGTAGGTTGTTTGGTTTTGATATTATAGACCTCCAAAGTTGAGGTATTATTTTATACTTATACTGCATTGTCAACAAGTTCATGCTAACACCGGCAACTATTTGTTTACATTCGTCAATTTAGATGAAGGTTTTTTTTTAATATCACTGCTGCCAATGTACTGTTAGCAGCAAAGAGATCATAAATAAATTCATAGGTCAGGAAGCTATAGATTACCATAGAAACTTTATTTTTGTGCTAATAACACTACCACCTTGCCTATTCATAAATAAATACCCACATTTGACTCATTCTAGCATCTTAACTATTGACTTTCGAAAAATATGCATATAACCATTTTTGTAGGAAATGTTATGCACTTTCTTTTTAGAATATTACACTTTCTCCCCCCNACCATCTATGCACACACACACACACACACACACACATGCACCATAGGGGACTTTTAGTATGCTAAAAAAGTACCTCAAGTATAACTATTTTGAAAATTCCAAATTTTTTTTTCTATTTGACATTTTTTAAATATTATTTTGCCTGGATTATATGTCAATTACATAGAACACAAAATTTGTAATATTTAAATATCGCACAATAGCTAAGAAAGTTCAGAGGACATTGTTTTATTGGTTAAATGGTCCTTTTTTTTTTTTTTAATATGTACTAGGCCTACACCACACTTCTGTAAAGTATTGTCACTTCATAATATTTTATAGAAACAGACCTGTGCTTATTTTTGTGCAACTGATAAATTTTTTTTTGTTTTTTTTGTATTTATTTTTTAAACCATTTGTTTAAAAATGCATAAATTTCAATGGCTCAGACATTAACGGCAAAACCAGAAATTGTTTTTCTACGGACATTGAAGTAAAATATTAGCATGATACATAACACACACACTTTATTGCATCTATGTAACAGTTAAAAATATTTTTTTGCATGAAAGTATAATTTATATTCCAGAGAAAGGGATGTGAAAACCTTAGAAACTGCTTTTATTTATATGTTTATTTATTTATTGCGACATCCACTTCTACTTGACACTCTTCTGTAACATGAATCTGCAAAATGTTTCAAACATACCTGCGTGCATGATAAATTAAGACTGTTGCGTGTCATGATTGTCTCAACAAATGTTTTGTTTTACAGTGTAAATAGTTTGGGTTACTTATAGAAATGTGCAAGTTGATGCTACAATGAAATATTGCTACATTTAACAACCCTGTGTTACACTATTACTCAATACAATTCAGGTAAGATGTTATCAAAGTTTGCATAGACCATATGGCAGCATTCAGGGNGTGTTACACTATTACTCAATACAATTCAGGTAAGATGTTATCAAAGTTTGCATAGACCATATGGCAGCATTCAGGGAGTTCACTTTGTTTTCCTCAGTTTTATCACCTTCACATCATCATTATGTGTCACTTTAACATCAGAAGGTTGGGACCTCTAGTTGCCTATTATCATCTTTTTAGAATTTTAACATTCAAGCTGTATTAAAATATGGGGTTTACGTGTGCCACTTTGCCTTTCCAGTAAATATGTGGTGTTAATGTAACTACTGATTGCCATCAAAATTAATGCAACTTGTAAAAGCCATTTAGTAACTATGTAAGTTGGTAAATGCATTAATGAATGATGATGCAAATTAATAAAGTTTCATGTGATCATGCATGCACGTACGTGAGGACACTTGCCTTTACTCTTTGTATGGGGTATTATAGTATATCAGAACACTGCATGTGATTCAATAAGTCAGTGTTACCCTCAGAACTATACAACTGGATGGTCCATGGGACTAGTTGAATCCCACAGATATTTTAATATATTAACTTTGACCACACTTAGCATACTTCAATGTTACACGTTACTTTCTTGTGCATAACATAGATACATAACAGATTTAGAAACAATCAATATTGGTAATTAATTACTGCACAGGCAAGTATTGCAATGTACTAGCCAATATATAGATTTCAGTGCTCCCAAAAAAAGTGTCTGTGCAGAGTTTTTGCACTTAAATGTATACATATTTCAAGTGAGCCTTTCCCTGTAGAAAAAACTGATCTTGTGTTTATAATTGATGAAGATGCAATTAACATGCTGCGTAAATTTTTTGTGATCCACCAAACATTCTGTAAAAATTCTTGAGCATGGATTCGATGTCCACACATCGTATTTATTTTTCAGACCAAATCATATACACATTGTTGATACAAAACATTTAATANTGGATTCGATGTCCACACATCGTATTTATTTTTCAGACCAAATCATATACACATTGTTGATACAAAACATTTAATAGAATGGCTAACTGAGGTAAAGACCAGTGTCAGCTGTGCCCAGCACTGTGGGTGTCTCTAATCCCATACTCGCATTATAGAGTACAATAGTACAAACATTTGCAGTACTGCGTTACCGCATTCACTAGAAACAAAATTGTAGTATTCTTTCCAGCAATTCATATAGAATATTTGGTTAACTTGAAAAAAAGAAATACTCTAGAGATCATCTTATGTTGGTTTTTAAATCATATTTTGTACTCCTCTTAAAATTAGTTTATAGTAGACTAGAAATGTAACTCCAAAACATGAACATAAATACTGTAGATAAACAAATACCAAATGCAATTATTTAAAATGTTTTGTTTTAGTACACATAGCCAATTCTCATGAAATATTGTAAGAATGATTTTTAAGTTGATCATGTATCACAGGCTTACCTACCAATTAAATATGGTATTGAAATGTACCTTTTTAANGCTTACCTACCAATTAAATATGGTATTGAAATGTACCTTTTTAAATTGGATACTAATATTATTTGACTTAAATTAGCAGCAATCTAACTTTGACCTTACATACTGTGTTGGTGGCACAATGTTATAAGGCTGCCTTCATCTTCTTTGTAAATATTTTTTATTGATAAACCTAACAATGCAAATTCATCCTTGAAATATTATCTTTTTGAGAATAAATACGTATGTCAGAAATTGTGTTTGAGAAAAAGAAACATCTGTGTATACTATTTTTCATCTGTACAAATGACATTTTTTAAAAATCATTATTCTTTAGCCAAGCGAAAAATATAACTGATTAAATGGAACATCTGGGAAAATGCTTCTGGGAAAAACAGTGCATGCACAATACTTTTCAAGAGAGACTCAGAGATAGATNGAGACTCAAAGATAGGTATGTGGAGAAGATGCACAAGACAGCCTTATTAGCAACCAAGCTTCCTTGTATCATTATTCATCATTCAGTGACATCCGGCAGCTTCACTACAGCACTATATCTTTACCAGAAGCATTTCCACGTGTATAGCATAGGAAAATATGCAGTACTGGCAACTTTACTTAAATTTTCTGTCACCCTTGTATGCAGTTGTCAACAGAGAGCAATGTGAAATTAACATGGACTAACAAAATATTGCCTTTAGCAATGAATCATGTTTTTTTGGGGGAGGGGGCAAATTGATGACTTCAGTACCATCATTTTAAAGAGAGCTACAGTCCCTGCTGACTTAGTAGTGACACATGTCCCCTACAGCTGACATGATGGTCTGGGGAGCCATTGCACATGATTGTCGTCCACCTCCGATAATGATATGAGGGTCATTGAATACACAGCAGTACGCTAAAGATAACCTATGGTATTGTGGGCCCAGGAGCCAGTTTCCAGCAAGGTAATGTTCTGTCGCCAATATGCAGCATTGGTTTCCCAAAAGTCTTTGCGTAATGATCATCTTTCAATGTTGCCCAGTTATCTGATTCTTTGCCCGTAAAACATTTGTGACTGACTGCATAATAATGTATGTATGGCATTTTATTTTGTTTGATTGAACTTATATCCAGATTCAAGGCAGTGTGGTGAGGTACTAAAGGTACCCTCCTCCTGTGCCTCACGTGGGTGGAACATTGTTCTGATACTGTGATATTGCAAACACGTCTTTCTTTTTTCTGTACCATTGTATTAATATCATTATTTGACTCCAATTGTATACATTTTTAGGGCAGCAAGTTCAGTGTTGTCAGTGGGTTAGCAGTTCACACTTTCTGGACTTCTAGATTATATGAATAAATATTGTTGCCAGAAAGTATCATTTATTTGTAATGGTTGACATTCTTATGTGTTTATGAAGATTTGATTTTAATATGCTGCTGCAAAGATACACACACTTTGTATTCATACGTACTTCTTTCTTTTTTATTGGGTTTCAATCACTGTAGTAAATTTACAACAATGTTTTTTTTTACATTAGATTTTACAAAAAATTAGCAATGTATTTTTAGTTTTTATAATAATATAATAATAATTTGCAAGTCAAGTGTGAATTGCTGTCTTTATGTTAACAGGTGTTAGTATCTCCAGTGCTAGCTGGCCTAGCTGTTGGTATAGGAGTCCCAATTCTTCTGTTCTACGTTTATGGAGTGGTTCCAGTATCTTTGTGTCGCTCAGGTGGCTGTGGAGTATCCACGTCTGGCGCTGGAGTGCGTTTTGAGTTTGATGACGAGAATGACTTGCTGGGAGTCCTGGGCACTAGAAACACCGGTAAATAGGTTTTTCATGTTTAGTTAAATAGTTACAAAAATTTTTGTGTGCATTTGTTGTGAATTTTAAAACATATCACATGGAATTGATTGTAATTAATGTGGTAAACAGAGAAAAATAACAAGAACTAGAAATTTTTTAAAATATAATTGTTTATATTTAGAGAAATTAAAAATTGTAAAGTTTAAAGTTGAATGGGATGTGCAGATTGTAAGTGTATAATTTGGAAAAATCTTGGGTGACCAAGTTTTTGTTAGAATGATAGTACTTTTATCCCTTTGATTTGGTACATTGTATTAACCTTTGAAAGTTAAGCATGTGTTTTGTAGGTGACTATTTTAAATTCACTACATACAGAGTAGTAATTTCAAAACAATTTGTTAATAAATTTTCTGAAGTGTAGTTAATGTCTTTCGAATTAGACTAATACAGAGTGCATTTTCATTGGAGGAATACATTGGTTTGAAATTGGAGGTGAGTGCACAGTTGACACAGTTAGTGAATTCTTACTTTGATGCACATAATTGATGTGCAGATGCAGTGTCCATGGATGCAGTAAGCCACCGTGGGGCCAATCCTTCAATAGGGGAGGTGTCATTGTCTTTGGGCAGTGGCAGCCAGTTGGAGAGACTTGGCCGTGAGAATGACAGAGAGAGTGCCAGTAACGTCGCTTTGGCTGGGGCCAGCATTGCTGGCAGCATCACATCTAGTGTAGTTCCTGGTGGACAAAGGTTAGTTTGTCTGCTTATCTGTATGTATTATTGGATTAGGGTCTTGTTTGTAAAGCAAAGAACATTTTTTTATTTATAGTATCCAGTTTTTGTTAATTGGTTGGCTTTACATAATAATAATAATTTTTTTTTAAATAAGTGATCTCTTTTTAGTAATTTTATTCATATAGAAATTTTCGNGTTCCTGGTGGACAAAGGTTAGTTTGTCTGCTTATCTGTATGTATTATTGGATTAGGGTCTTGTTTGTAAAGCAAAAAACATTTTTCTATTTATAGTATCCAGTTTTTGTTAATTGGTTGGCTTTACATAATAATAATAATTTTTTTTTAAATAAGTGATCTCTTTTTAGTAATTTTATTCATATAGAAATTTTCGTGTAAATGAGAAGTAATGTTGATCTTAGTGGATTAAATGCACATAATTTATCTTCATGCATCTATAATGTAAACGTGGTTCAAGCCTAAAATAGTTTCAGAAAAGTTGTTTTGGAGAAAATTGTGACATTAAATCATTTGGGCTAAAATATATTGGCCTAAAATGTAATTTGAGGTCAAATATTTTTAGACAAAAGTAGCAGGTACCTGAATTGAGAATTATCGTGCCTACACGCATTTTGAAATTTCAGTCCTGAAGCACAGAAAAACATTCTGATTAAACCTCTTATTTTTGTCTTAAACCCAGTTAGATTGCATTGCTTAAACTACTAATAAAATGTACAATCACAGCAAATCAAAAAATAATACTGGCTGACGATATGGCAACCAAGTTTGTATAAACTTAGCTTATTTTGTCTCTGGATACTTTTACTCTTTCTGCCTGAAGGCTGTGCTCCACGTTCA
Organism: Clitarchus hookeri; assembly: GCA_002778355.1. Lineage (NCBI taxonomy): Eukaryota > Metazoa > Arthropoda > Insecta > Phasmatodea > Phasmatidae > Clitarchus > Clitarchus hookeri. The sequence continues at coordinate 168,492 of NQII01004578.1, forward strand.
GTAGCATCTTCAAACAACTGTCTTAACAGCAGGCAACATCCTCTTTTTCAAAATCCTCAAGAAAATGTTTTGGTGTCTCCTGCACATACACACTTTGACATTAGACAGGAGGAGATTCTGCTATTTGCGATTTCCCTTCCAGTTGTGGCACTCGGCTCACATCCTGGTATCAGTGATGCTTAGTACTAACAAACCCATGCAACATGACCAGGTAAGCTTATTTGTAAACTCTTAACTGAGAAATTGCTGACTTCATACGGTTGTGGTCCCTGATACACTCACTTCTCTGGGATATACAGAGCCGCTGTACATTGTATCTTCACAACTAATATTTAAATTACTTAATGGGTAACAACTGCAGTGACCATAGTACGTCGCTCACTCCTGGGGGAAGACGTTGCCATCATCCACTGTGCCTTTTGCGAGTCCTCTGTATGCTGCCAATGAAAAACCTCTGACCTCTGCTTTGGTACAGGAATATCGCCTTTCCTTCTCCAGGACTCCCCTCCATATGTTTCTCAGTTGTTTGGTGACCCCAGGACTGTTGCATGGGCCTGCTAATACTCAATGCTCAATTATTGTAGTTTAGTTGTATTTACAATGAACAAGTTTCAGATTACATGAAAAAACTGATCACACTTATGTATGTAACGAATTAGGCACTCCGGTTACATTTCCTTAGTTCTAATTTGTAAAACAAATCCTCCCTCCACAGAAATGGTTGGGAGCAAGAGCCGGGGCAGAAGAGGTATGAATGTGTCCCTTGCTGCTTGAACCACACATTTGCTGAAAATGGCCGGCCATTCTCTTCAGCTTTACTAGTTGTTCAATACAATACAGAATTTTATAATGAATACATTTGATACAATATGAAAAATAATGCAGTGTTCTCGCAGTTGGCGATAACAAAAATATCAAACGACGAGCACTTAAAATGAACATTATCAATTAAGGTGCCTGCCAAACATTAAACATACCTATACAGTTNATATCAAACGACGAGCACTTAAAATGAACATTATCAATTAAGGTGCCTGCCAAACATTAAACATACCTATACAGTTAAGGGACATCGCTTAACTTTCAAAAGTTATTGTGCCTGCAGAGATAACTGCAGACATTATGCTGCCATTCATTATTCTTTCCTACACAAATTCCTATGGATACAAATAAATTCAAAATTTCTAACATTGTATTTAATTTAGATGCTGGTTTATCTTTAATTCTAGTAGTTTTTCATTAATTTCCAGACGTCGTTAGAAAAGGCTTCTATTTTTCCGCTACTCTAACACATAGTCTAACTCACGTTTAATTATTACAGTAAACAGTAAATGCTATTACAAAAATCACCTTAAACATACTACATTAAATTTACCTTGTATGTTTTTAAATTTATTAACTTGGCTTAAAACAACAGTGTCCTTTATTTATCGCTATTTATCAATATTTATTAGTTTCTCTTGGATGAATAAAACTGTGTTGCCACAAACATCAATACATATTTAAAGAGAGATTCAGGATACCAGTACCAGAGTACCCGTTGTTAAATATTCTCGATACTTAATTAACATGTGTATATAATATAGATCACATGACATGTGATTTATTAGCAAAGTNTTGTTAAATATTCTCGATACTTAATTAACATGTGTATATAATATAGATCACATGACATGTGATTTATTAGCAAAGTTAATTAGGAGCATAGAAACATAAGCTTCCATATTCCAAAATTTTCCACTTTTCTGTGCTATATTTTGAAAACTATAGCCATTTGACTATAAATATTTACATTTATGTGGTCCATATATAAAAATCTCTTTTAGATAATGAACAAAAAAATTATAGGTAATAATGACCTTAAGCCATTTCACCACTTTCTCTTTCAATTAATCATCACTGGAAAATTGTCTGTCTTGCAGATGTTTGTTAGTTTTGCCAAACCCATGAAAGTTCAAAGGTGTCAAATCCGGGCTGTACAGTGATGCTTCACTTCGATCCAGAGTCGAACATGGAAAACATAGAATGAAAACATGGGTCAAGTCACCAACACGCATAACGTATAACGTATAAGACTGTCACAAGCACAGGGGATGTGATGGTGGGCTTGTTGATTTTATGGAGTGTGGTACAACTGTAACTGTAGCTGTGCATCATTAGACATTAAGGTATCTGAAGGATGCTATTTGACATCAACGACCTGGTCTTCTTGCACGACGAATGGAGATAATGCTGTGCCTCGCATCACCCACACCACAATAACCTTACTGCACACCTGGAGCATTGGTAATGTGTTCCTCATCCGCCACACAGCCTGGACTTGGCACCTTCTGACTTTCGTCTGTTTGGCAAGATTAAGAAACATCTAAGATGCAGACGATTTTACAGTGGCGACAAATTTAAAGATGAAGGGGTGAAATGGCTTAATGAGCAGGATGCCACTTTCTATCATCAGGGAATGGAAAGTATCATTTTGCGCTATGACAAATGCTTAAATAAATATGGTAATAGGGAGGTGTTTTGTATCTTGACCTATCTTCACCTGTTCACGCACAATAAAATAGGGAAACTTAATATCTGACTTACCCATGTAATTATCCAGAAGATGTATTGCAGAAAATAGAAGTATCAAAAATTTGTCCCAATCTCTTACTTACAAAAAATTTCATAAGTGTTAATCAGTTTACATGAAATCTTGATTCTATACTCATGTCCTACATTGAAAATGGCCTATATCTTGGATCTGAGAGCTAAGTTAGAGTTCCAATTGTTTTAATGTTTTTGAATGCGGAAACCAACTAAAAGAAAATATTGTCCATTTAATGAAATCGGGTAAATTTTGACAGTTCTAGAAAAAAAAATGGGATGGCCGCAATGTATTCTTCCACTACAGTTGCTCTGTCAACGAAGTGGCAGGGTTCCCTGCCACTCAAGGGAGTCGCGGTTCCCTGCCACTCCCTTGCGGGATGACACCAGGATGGATACTAAGTACAGTTCACTCTATAAAGGATACTCTGTGGTTAGACTGAAATACGTGTTTTATTCTATCCAGAATAGAACACTGTCATCCGTACTATCTCGTGAATCTTACCAATTCACTAGGTAACCTACAGAAGTGAAGTTAAGGTGACAGATGAAGGGGCCTGTTGGGATAGCAAGAGCAACAATTAGGTAGCTATGATAACAACTGAACCCTAACTGAAGTGTAGTTAGTCCTGAAGGAACTGGGGGATAACTGTAAAGTAAATTGGTGTCGACAGCAATGTTGAAAGGAGGGGAAACGTCGCCCTTTTGGGGCTTGAAGGCGTCAGGCATTGGTTACTGGTGATCACTTGGGGGTTCATCATGAGGAGGATGGTAGGCAGAGAGCTTCAGCACAACTTGTGCTGAGACGAGTTGCTGAAAATTAACTGCCATTTCTGGGGGTGCGCAGCCATATACTTGGGTCTCGTCGTCTTTTGGATAACTTCGGTCGCTGCCTCACTCTCTTCGTGGGCAGCGCGGCCTTGCTGCTCTCTCGGGGATGGCAACTCGCATTACTCCCATTACCCTTCTCACTGGGTTTTATTGGGCAAGGGCGACTAGCACGACTGATGCTTTAATGCCGGATTCAGCTCTCCTGCTGTCTTACAGCGGTTAGCTGGCATTGGAAGCGGCCGACTGGGGTTCATGTCTTGTTTGGGGGACATGGCACACACGTGATGGTACGTAGTGTGTAAAAAAGAAAATAGTAAAAATACGTGTCGCACATCAATGTTATCAAAGTATGTAATGTATGTCCCTCATGTGTTTTTATTTTGCTATAACAAAGGTAGATAAGTACACATGCACATCTAATGTATTCATTCAAAACAAGCAAGTACACAACCTAATAAAATATTTGAATTCCTTAAATTTCTAAAAAAAAATTCCACTTTTTATGATCTTGGAGATTATGAAATAAAAATAATTTTCTTTTATATATTGGCACAAACCCTTTTTAAAGAAAGACCGTAAATACAGCTTCTTTATTATGCACTAAGCTTAAAAATATTGTCAAACATAAAAAAAATTTTTTANCTTTTTAAAGAAAGACCGTAAATACAGCTTCTTTATTATGCACTAAGCTTAAAAATATTGTCAAACATAAAAAAAAAAAATTTTTCANAAATATTGTCAAACATAAAAAAAATTTTTTAAAATGTACTCTCATAAATTTTTTAGTGTTGTGATTATATTTCAGCAAGACCTTGAGAGATTGCCTTTTGGTGTTAGGTTGGAAGTACAGGCTGATGTGGCCTCCACCCAGCGCTTCAGTATGAGCAGCGAAACTGCTAGTGCTGCCACCAGTTTGTCTGAGAAGTCCGTGTCCGTGTCCATAGCAGATGATGGAGCTGCTTCAACAAGAGCACTGGCTGGCTCTGTGCTCAACTTCAAAGTGGATTCGAGTGCAGAAGTGCATGCCGATGATGAAGCAGCTGGCCCGGCCTCCCTCAGTTCATTGGAGGAATTGTCATCTGGCACGCTATCATCGGGGCACATAAGGCGTGGTCGCCGCAGGCCTCCATTAGACAGACAGGTTGGCAAAGGTGTAAAATTTTCGGACAAAAAATGGGAAATCACAGACCTTGAAATATTTAAATCAAAATAGTAATGCCATTTCAAATTAATTATATGTATATGTACGTAACTGTGCATATGCATCATACAGTAGAATCTTGCTACAAAGTATACAAGCGGACTCAAAATTTTAAACTTAATACTGAAAACTACATTGAATTGAGCATGTGTTTAATGATATTATATATGTCTGGGAATTGAAAGCTATGGTTTGTAGTGAAAAAAAGTACTTTAAAGTGTAGTACAGTAAACTCCAGATTTTCGTTGATAATAACTGGCTAAGGGTTAATGGATATCCGATATTCACGGTTAAAACAATGGGGGAAAAAAATGTTAACATACTGTACATGTAGGTTATATAAACAAATAGTCATGTTTTTGGCAGCCAGTGTGTGGCAACATGTCATAAATGAAATTAACAACATTCTATACACAAATTCCTGTATCAGCTGATGCATGAACAATTGCAAAAGAATTTCATCTTCGCTATTCTGATAGCCTACATTTGCACAACGGATATCGTAGGAATACGTGGGAAGGAAGGAGTTTGTAGACAAAATATTTATGTATTTTGTTTTATATTGTTACAAAACAGCTGTTATTAGTGTAACAAATTAAACTTTGTTCTATAATAATGTGTAGGTGTTTAAACATGTAACTTAAACTGTATGTGATATTTTAGCTTCATTTCTCTCTTCTTCATAGGCTGTACTTAGTGCTTGCTAGTGTCGCCACGTGCATGCTTCATATTGAAGAGGCCGCACATCTGTCGTAGAGTATTTTAAAAATATTTCTACATTAATTTGACACCTTTCAAATCCGTCATTTTGAGCCTGTACGAGATGAAAAATTTGCTTTCACAAGGATGTGATAGATATATTTTTGCGACTGCTACCATCTGTTGGCCAGTGCATGCAGCTCGCTTTGGAAGCCATGCCCCATGAAATGACTCATTTCTCATGTGTAAACACAAATATACAAAGGAATTACTAGAGTTTTACATTTTCAGCGAGATCTATAAATATTTTAGCATATTTCCATGTGAAGCGATTTAGCTTGCTAATAATTTGGATTCGGCCTGCAATCACCAAGCCTTTCTGAGGCAGACTCGCCATTTTGTTTTTTATGTCCCCTTCCACTTCAACAACAAAGCAAAAATAAATATATAATTTATTTATTTATTTATATATTAAATCACATGTTTTGCGATGGAATCATTTTTGCGGGAAATAATATTTATGTTAACGTGATATATTGTCATCCAGTTGCACTCAGTACCATGGTTAATTTATAAATATCCTCGTGCGCGCGCGTGTGTGAACTACTGTAAACTACCCGCTCTCACCTTTTTTTACGAGCAGAGACCACTTTTAATCGTGAAATACTTTATTGTTATGAATGAAAATGTGCTCTCTGACAATTTCCTCGAATTCCTAATACTTCCAAGTTTCACATATATTCACTGTTTAAGACATGTGCAAATACAGTACCCAAACACTTTCAATAAACAAAAAACCAGTACTGCATCACTCAACTGTTGCCTGGAAACAGAAGTTTGCTTTGAGCAAGCGTTAACAGTGCACACATGTGTTATTAATAGCAACGGTGCACGACTGGCAGCAGCTGTTCAGTATTTGACTTTGAACTGGTGGCTCCATGGTTATGCCGCAACCCGATTAAGTCACCCCCGATAAAACTGGAGTTGACTGTACTTTATAAAGTGAAGATCTTTATACTGAGAGTTTACTATATGCATACATGTACAGTATGTTGATTATAATAAGAGGTTCATTCTTCAAGACCACCATATACTAGGTTCCAAGCTGCACATTTTTCCACAAAATATTTTTGAAAAACAAGGGTGCNCATTCTTCAAGACCACCATATACTAGGTTCCAAGCTGCACATTTTTCCACAAAATATTTTTGAAAAACAAGGGTGTAGTTTAGAAATAAGTACCAAAATTTTTTTGGCCTGAAAAAAAATTTTTGTGCAGCTGTACTATTTATTTAAATTATATTTAGTTGTTAAGGCTGTGCCATTCATAGTATGTATCTATTATTTAAGTTTATAGGTAAAAGGATATCAATTTTATTGCATCCATTCTTTAAAAAAAAAATTCAGTGGCGGTCCTGAATAAAATACGTTAAGTAAAGTGTATAGTACGTATTACATGAAATTGGTCACAGAAATTACTTATTCTGAAGGCATAATTGCATGCAAAATGTGAAATACTGTTTTTGGCAGTAATGTGGTAACAAAACATGTTGCACTCATGCTCTATAACATGAAAAACGTTCTCCACAAAACAATGGAGATTTCTATGGTAGCAGATTAGACAGATGCATCTTTGCAAAACATGGATTGAGGGTGACGCACTGTATCTTTACTTGTAATGAACAGTGCTGCTATCTAGCGGGAAACCTAGCAACTGCATGTTGAGTAACAACGCAGCCACCTAGCGGTATGCGCAACATCTGCACATTGGAGTAACAGCACAGCTATCTAGTGGATTAAACTGCAACTACATGCCAAAACAGCACGGCTGGCCATTGATCATGTTATCGTAGCATTTCATAAGATATTCGGCTTCTTGAAAATAGTTTACAGATTACTTTTTAACTAAAGCAATCCGTGAATTGTATAGCTCAAAAATTTTAATTACAGTTTCAATATTCTTTTAAAACTGCAGTCAATGATACTGTAAAATAAATAACGGTAGTTTATATTGTGATTCTGCTTTCAACACAAAAACTGTGGCTGTGATTACCATTTCATACGGTCACGCATGCATTGTCCATGCCGTATTTGTTGAACTCTGAGATTAAGACGCAATGCTTCATTTATAGCGACAGAAAAATATGTCCATTAATTTGTTTCTTTTAAACAAATGTAGTGATAATTTTTGCAGAATATAATAGAAATATAGCGGCTGGTAAGCTAATTTAAATAGATTAATCGAACTTGAGCCGCTGGAGAGAAGCACAATACAGTGTTATAATTTTATAGTGTGAAATACATATGTTTAGATGGAAAACCATTTCTGTNGCTGGAGAGAAGCACAATACAGTGTTATAATTTTATAGTGTGAAATACATATGTTTAGATGGAAAACCATTTCTGTCGAAGGCAAAATTAACTTCTAAACTTCCAAACTTCCTTCAGAAATTAAATTTCCCACTGAAGTAGTAGTTTAACCTGTGGCTTCTTATGTATACCAATAATGTTTTTCCAGAATTTTCCCCAAAAAATTAGTTGCAGCTTAGAATTGAAGGCGTCTTAGATTAAATACAATATTTAGTTTTAAGGTTAGTTGTTTATTTTTTTCTTTGTATTTTTGAAGATTTTAGTATGTTATTTTCTAGTAGTTTTATATTGTTGAATTTCACATTTATTTGTTTGTAATTTTCCCCTGATTTGTAATAGTGTGCTTCAGTATAACGACACTGTTGCAAACCCTATTTAATTAAGACTATCTTTCTTTAAAGAAACATTTTTCAAAAACTATAAAAAAATTTGTAATACTAATCCNACCCTATTTAATTAAGACTATCTTTCTTTAAAGAAACATTTTTCAAAAACTATAAAAAAATTTGTAATACTAATCCAAGCAGTGCATTTCTAAAAATAGTTAGCACCCCCATTTTGAATTATTGCTGTCAGTGTAAGCCAAAATATGTCAAANACCCTATTTAATTAAGACTATCTTTCTTTAAAGAAACATTTTTCAAAAACTATAAAAAAATTTGTAATACTAATCTAAGCAGTGCATTTCTAAAAATAGTTAGCACCCCCATTTTGAATTATTGCTGTCAGTGTAAGCTAAAATATGTCAAANAAGCAGTGCATTTCTAAAAATAGTTAGCACCCCCATTTTGAATTATTGCTGTCAGTGTAAGCTAAAATATGTCAAATTTTCCAAACCCTCTATTAAGACCATCCCTCACTAACAACCCCATTCCTGGAAACCTCTTGCCTCCCACTGAGGTGAATTGGGTTAGATTCCTGGCGGGCTCGCTTTTGGATTCTCGTACATGGGATTCGTGCCGGATGATGCCGCTGGTCTGCAGGTTTCCTCGGGGATCTCCCATTTCCCCCGCCCTTGCATTTCGGCGCTGCTCCATACTCACCTCGCTTCACCCTCATCTGCTCTCAAGACTTCAATGTTAAATAGCTGCCCAAATTTCTCCAATCACTCCACTCCGCTCGTGGGAACCTTTTGGAGTTTTAACAGTGGAGTTGTACAATTTATTTTTGTGAATAGATGTGTTATTTCAGTTTGATTATCAATAATATAATATAATCTTATATAAACATCCAATTATACATGCCTGTTAAAATTACATAAGTTAAATTTAACTAAATTTAATTTATGTAATTTTAAATGTATGTAAATTTAACTAAATACAGTAAACTCCCAATTTACTGGGGGCAGCTTAATCGGGTTGCGACTTAACCGTGGAGCCGCCAATTCAAAGTCAAATATTGAACAGATGCCACCAGTCCCATGCTCGTGGAAAATTTAAAACTCTGAGAATTCATTTGCATTTTGCACATGGAAAAAAGGTCATTTCATGGGGGAGGCATGGTTTCCGAAGCGAGGCGCACGCACTGGCCAACAGATGGCAGCACGGTTGCCTCCTATTTCGCTGCTGTCTCTCAAAAGTATATGTTTCACGTCCTTTTAAAAGTAAATTTTTCATCTTGTGCGTGCTCAAAACAACTCAGTTTTGAAATATATTACGTCAAATGAATGTAGAAATATTTGAAAAATACTCTGCGATGAATGTGCGGCCTCTTCAATTATATGAAGCATGCACGTGGTGACGTTAGCACCACGCACTAGCTATGGCCTATGAATAGGGATGTTACGATACCATGAAAATATTGATACTAGGATCGAAAGAGGAATCAAAAGAATGGTATTGATATTCATTTTGATACTAGTATCATATCAGTACCAGTAAAAAAATTTTTAAATTTTATTCCTAAATTTTCTATTTTTCATAAAATATTTTTATATTTAAACATACTTAATTATATTTTTAATATTCCAATACTTAGATTGTTTTCTCATTTGAAGGTGTCTACAGAATTTGTATTTTTTTTGTTATATCTGTTGTTTGCTTTTAAAAAATACAGAGTGCAGCACTTATTAGTATTAGATATATTTGGACATTGATCTAATTAGAGGACAAGTAAAATACTGATGTATACTGCTTTTCGAATTATTATTTTGTGGAGGAAGACACATATTTATATTTTTAAGACAATTTGATTATAAGTNTGTATACTGCTTTTCGAATTATTATTTTGTGGAGGAAGACACATATTTATATTTTTAAGACAATTTGATTATAAGTGTTCACAATTAACAGCTAGAAGTAATTCTGAAAAAAGTATCGGTATCAAATAATTTACTGATATGATAATGATAAAGAATCAAAATTAAAGTATTGATTCCAAAATACCTGGTATTGAAAGGAAAGTATCTATACCAGTATTATATCAGTAGTATAGCAACATCCCTACCTATGAAGAAAAGACAAACGAAGCTAAAATATTGCATACAGTACGTTAAAAAAACTACATGTTATTGTAGAATGAAGTTTAATTTGTTACACTAATAACAACTGTTTTGCAACAATATAAAATAAAATACATAAGACATTTTGTCTACAATCTCCTTCCTGCCCGTATATTTCTCCAATGTCTGTTGTGCAAATGTAGGCTGTCAAAACAACCAAAAATCGGGAGTTTACTGTAAGTGAAAAATCAATTACGTAATTTGTAGTCTCACTCAACAAGTTGACTTAAGTGACACACTCCAACCTAACTACAAAAAGAGTTCATTCCACCACTGGAAGAGTACCCCCTCAAGTGTCCATTATCTTTGGGCACCAAAGAAGAAACCTCACAGTTCACAGCTGAATCACCCTGCCGCTGAACTTTATTCTTAGTGCTCCGGGCAGGTGGCCAACAATTTGATTTCTTATCCTATATCCCATAGTGACCCACAATTGCTGCCACAGTGGTTCAATTCCAAGGCGAACACTAACCTAAAATAACTGGCCAAAATCTGTATGTTAATAAAGACAGTTATTTATTAATGTCCAGAGGCTCTAGTTGTCCTACACAGATGTTGTTTTCAACAAACTCAACATGAGATGAAAGTAAAGGTCACATTTATGATGTTGACGTATGTAATTTGACCTAAAACCATCATCGCCGCAGTTGCACCTCTCCTGACGTGAAGTGACTTGAATAAGGGTTGGTCTGCACTTAAGCAGGCATAGATACCACCTGCCCAACCACCAGTTACAGTTAGCAACCCGGTCTAGCTCGGCCACCACTCCCTACGACCTCCCCTCATATGCAGCTACCATGAAGTGGGGCTAAGGTGGAGCAGTGTGTCACCTCCACACACCTCTGACCCTCGGGACGTCTGCCGCACTGCTATATATTGAGTTGCAGCCCCAGAAAACCCCAGTTGTTCTTCAGCCATCGCCTACACTTGTCTCTTTCTTACAAGCACCGCAATACTCTGCTGCTTGCAACCACTTGCCAGCTGTTCATTAGGGATGAGCAGCCTTAGCATTTGAGTTACCCTCAAAGGTGTTTGGAGGCCATGTTCGCTATGCCAAGCGCCTCATTGTGACTTGATCTGAGACTTCAGCTCGCGTTCTTAAGTTTGCTAGACAGCTAGATTAAAGGAGGCAGCTGTAATTTGAACGTGGCTTAAGCCACATTTCTGTCCGGGTTACTCTTTAGTAAGGGTTACTCTTTACAGGGACTCTTTACAGGGACTCTTTAGTAAGCTTGGCTATGGAGACTCAAACTGGTAGAACTTCCCACTGGAGAGTATTGTTTATTCCAAGTAAACCCTGCCATCCTTTATTCTGGAGTTTCATGTGCTTATTGCCAAGGCATTATCCGTTGTCTTTATCTGCAGTCCACAGTGATTTCTTGGTGAGGAATAGTGGAACATGACATATACACAAGAACAAAACAATACCTGTGGTGGGTGGTTGTGTCTCAAGGGGGGAGGGATCCCTGTTGCAACTTGATGCCTGGTACTGTGGCTGTTCAGTCTGTCTTGGGTTGGACTTGGGCTCTTCATACACAAACTGTTGAGTGCCCAGAAGTCGGCAATAGGTCATTCGCAGGTTATGCGGGTCAGCGACCCTTCTAACAATGCGGCACGCGTCAACTGAACAATACCTAGTCCATTCACTGTAGGTTTACACTTTTCTGGAAGTACAGGTAACATCTACCATCCAACTCCGTCATTGGAAAACTAGGAGTTTCCACCATTATTGTGAATGTAATTCTGTAACTGTAGGTCCTATGAAGATCTATCTAGGTGAATAAGTAATTGGCATGCCATAATTAACAGAAAAAAGTGCTATTGTCAGAACTATCTCAGACAAACTATTTCTGCGATAAGATAGCACAAAGTGTGAGCGTGTTGTCCCCCACATCATGGCACAAGTTCACACACACATACGCAGAGTAGCAGACAGCAGGGTACAGTAGTGGTGGTATGCCACGCATGACTATGGCTTGGTGCACACTAGCATTTTGTATTGGCATCAACACCACATCATTCTGCAGTGCGATTCAACAGTTCATGTGTTCTAATGAAACCATGCACACGTCTGTAAAATCTGATAAAAACAAAACAATCATTATAGTGGTGTCTGAATTTGTGATACATAAATAATACATAAAATTGACATGGTGGAAATAGGCAGCTAGGCTACTGATTACTTTATAAAAATTAGACAGAATGCACAAGTACTCTCAGGGTGGTACTCGTGGATAGACACACACAAACAAAAGTCTGAACACATTTTCCATGTGGGTGCTTGATCACACAACATTTTGCTGGCCAGACCAGTTCCATCAGGCAGTGAGTGGTAGCACTCTGTGCACACTGTAGTCTTGTGAGCAGTGGTTGGCAAACAGTGAACTTAATGGCCAGGAAGCAAACTAGGGTGAGGCGAGAAATTTGAAATTGGCGGAGGGGTTATCTTATGTTTGTCAGGTGTCTGTCTGGATTTGATGATGTCAGCCAATGCAAACGAGTGTCGTGTGCTAATTTCCTAGCCTGCATCCTGCCTTGGGGTGGCATGGCTGCAAGCAGCAATTTTGAGTTTAGGCCTCTCTGATATAGATCTAATGAGGCATGTTGACAAAAAAAGTTGCGTAACAGTATAAAATGTTAGTGTTTTATATAATTTCTTTAAAAGACTGGCAGACATGGTTAATCTGGGATGAGTTTTTAAAGGTTTGTTTGAAACAGTATGAAGATATTGTGAATAGACTATATAATAAAACCTGTGTGCAGACTGATAAGTGAAGAGTATAAATACAAACTGTCTAGGGTTTTTAGTTAGCAGTTTAAACATACCATGTACCAACTCCTCATCCCTAACATTTCTTTACATTTACANTTTCTGTTATGTAATCTAGTGCTTCCCAAATATCATTAAAATACACTCTTATACATAAAAAATATATTAATAAATTAAAATGTCTTAATTATAGCAGTTGCATTATTATTTAATAAAAAATTTCAATTTTCATTGCCAAATATNTAATAAATTAAAATGTCTTAATTATAGCAGTTGCATTATTATTTAATAAAAAATTTCAATTTTCATTGCCAAATATATTCGCAAAATATTGGCATCATTTTTGTGAATGCGAATGCGAATGTTCAAAAACATGCGAATGCAAATGCGAATATTCGTTGCATCACTAGTTCACACACACATACGCAGAGTAGCAGACAGCAGGGTACAGTAGTGGTGGTATGCCACGCATGACTATGGCTTGGTGCACACTAGCATTTTGTATTGGCATCAACACCACATCATTCTGCAGTGCGATTCAACAGTTCATGTGTTCTAATGAAACCATGCACACGTCTGTAAAATCTGATAAAAACAAAACAATCATTATAGTGGTGTCTGAATTTGTGATACATAAATAATACATAAAATTGACATGGTGGAAATAGGCAGCTAGGCTACTGATTACTTTATAAAAATTAGACAGAATGCACAAGTACTCTCAGGGTGGTACTCGTGGATAGACACACACAAACAAAAGTCTGAACACATTTTCCATGTGGGTGCTTGATCACACAACATTTTGCTGGCCAGACCAGTTCCATCAGGCAGTGAGTGGTAGCACTCTGTGCACACTGTAGTCTTGTGAGCAGTGGTTGGCAAACAGTGAACTTAATGGCCAGGAAGCAAACTAGGGTGAGGCGAGAAATTTGAAATTGGCGGAGGGGTTATCTTATGTTTGTCAGGTGTCTGTCTGGATTTGATGATGTCAGCCAATGCAAACGAGTGTTGTGTGCTAATTTCCTAGCCTGCATCCTGCCTTGGGGTGGCATGGCTGCAAGCGGCAATTTTGAGTTTAGGCCTCTCTGATATAGACCTAATGAGGCATGTTGACAAAAAAATTTGCGTAACAGTATAAAATGTTAGTGTTTTATATAATTTCTTTAAAAGACTGGCAGACATGGTTAATCTGGGATGAGTTTTTAAAGGTTTGTTTGAAACAGTATGAAGATATTGTGAGTAGACTATATAATAAAACCTGTGTGCAGACTGATAAGTGAAGAGTATAAATACAAAGTGTCTAGGGTTTTTAGTTAGCAGTTTAAACATACCATGTACCAACTCCTCATCCCTAACATTTCTTTACATTTACANTGTCTAGGGTTTTTAGTTAGCAGTTTAAACATACCATGTACCAACTCCTCATCCCTAACATTTCTTTACATTTACACCTTAAGCTTTGATCTTTGAAGATGCATGCTACTTCCTCCAGAGAAAATATTTTGGGTACAGTGCATAATAATAAGTAGTTTCACTGTCTAGCAGCCCACATATCTGCTCTTCATTTTCCAGGCTAGTGAAAGCAGCAGTTGGACAACAGGAGGTGAAGATGGAGTGTCAGAGAGGGTTCGTTTTGATGACCACGTGAGTTTCATTGAAACTTCAAGTGGTCGCTGGCGAGGCCAATCACCATGCGACTTGTCACGAGGAGAGAACTTGTCGGGAGACGATGATGGAGATGACAGGAGCCGGTCGAGCACGTCATCTCTGCGTAGTGTCTTCTTCCACTCATCATCAGTAGATGGAAAGAGGTTGGCAAAGCACCGTAAGCCTGGGGAGAATACTTCCACATCCATGGAAGGAGACCTGCAGAACTCTGCTCGACAAACACCGACGCTGCCAGTCATACCAGAACCCTCCAGTGACCAAACAAGAATCCAAATTCCTTGCGAAGATGTGTAGTTTTTTTTTGTGAACGATCGTGCAACACGCTTTCAAACTGTTGCCCATCAACTAACAGATGTAAATCTATTCTTGTTAAAATGTGCTACCTTTAAATACTGCTTTCATTTTATTGGATTTTTGTGTCAGTATAAATAAACAGATTTTAAATTCTTAGTAAAACAAATTTCCAGAAACTTTTCTGAGTAGTTGCATAAAAATTGCGTTTGTTTTGTGATTATTTAAGGTTTATGATACTTATCTAAATTGCTATCTTGGAATGACTACAGAACTTTCATATTTTTTGTTTTCCTCATGTTTTCATTGCGGAAGACACGTATGTTATTCAGTGTAACTGTTCGTGATGCCCACACTTATGTTTGTGGTATATAGTATGACTGATTGAAGTGTTCATGAGAAACTTGGTAAATAATTTTGAAGTATTGAATTAAAAATTAATTTTCTATATTGTTTTTCCAACCAGAAAATTTTCACAATTTTTAAGTTTGCCAATACAGATTTGGTGGCTTGCAGACTTGTTATACCTGACAATAAGTTTTCATGCAACATGCTTGATTTTTGAAAGACTTTTGATAAAAGACTGAATTTTGCTTCAGTGTGTCAGCAACATCAAATTAATGGTGTAGTTGATCATTTTGTGAAACNTTTGATAAAAGACTGAATTTTGCTTCAGTGTGTCAGCAACATCAAATTAATGGTGTAGTTGATCATTTTGTGAAACTACATTTTGTTCCTAGCTTTACCATGGAGTACATGTAAAATGTTAACATTTTTAAAAATAATTATGTTATGTATGATGGTAAGAATCAAATTGTGACAATTTTTATTTTTTATTTTTTTTATAACTCTAAGCATTGTAGAAGTATGCGAGACATTAGCTTCTTTGTGCTTAATGTGCCAAAATCATGATGTACACCATAGTAATTGTGTGTGTAAATGTCTGAACTACAGTTTGAAAAATTTAATTTCATAAATGAGTGTGAATAATAAATATTAAAAAAAATGCATACAAACTTGTTACATGCTTATATGCTCTTGGCATTCTTGAGTTTTGTGTTGTGAGGTGGCATTNAAAAAAAATGCATACAAACTTGTTACATGCTTATATGCTCTTGGCATTCTTGAGTTTTGTGTTGTGAGGTGGCATTTCCACATTTTACAAATAAGAATAGAGCTTTAAAAAACAAAACCTTAAAAAAATTTGTTTCATTCAACTGCTGCTATTTTTTTTAATTAAAAAAATTGTGTGTTTACTTGATTTTTTATTATGACTGAACTTTAACAACAGTTACTGAAATGGACTAGATGGAAGCATTAAATTATTTTTCCTGCCAACCATAGACTTAAATTTAAGTTGATTGTTGATTGGTGTTTTTTTTTTTTTTTTTGTTATTTGTACTTGAATATAAAAAAAGTTACATGGTTTAAAAAAAAATGCACAATGTTGTCTACCATTCACCTGAGGAAATTGACTTACATGCTTCAATGGTATGTTATGAGAAACACTAAAATGCAACTTATTGTCCCCAAAACTGAGAAAGTGATATGACTTACATGGTTTTTCCCCCACCGACTATGTAATTAGAGCTTGTAATGTTACGTAGTATAGTTCACCACATGTCAAAAAAACCAAGTCAGGAGGAACAACAGCTGATAAGTTTTCTTTGTTGGGTTTGTGAAATGTTGAAAACCTGTGTGGTGGCCCCAACCGGGCCATGTGCTATGTGTCCGTAGGTCTCANTTGTTGGGTTTGTGAAATGTTGAAAACCTGTGTGGTGGCCCCAACCGGGCCATGTGCTATGTGTCCGTAGGTCTCAACCACCTCATAAGACGCAGCTTAGTTCTTAATGCCATTTCTGACACACATGTGTTAATAACCAACGTGACAACATTCACATCCCTCCTCCCCAGAAGAGGATAGCAGCTGTGCTCTACTTTTATNATGTGTTAATAACCAACGTGACAACATTCACATCCCTCCTCCCCAGAAGAGGATAGCAGCTGTGCTCTACTTTTATAGATTTCCCACAGCTCCAGGTGGTCAGTCCAGTATAGTAGGTCCCATCTATGCAGAACAAGTTTGCTTCAGCAAACTTATAAAATGGGTGTTGATGTTTAAGCAACTTATATAAAATACGTATGAGTATGGGAGGGGCCCTACCATTAAAATATATAAATATTCTTCAAATTATCAATTTTAATAGCTTAACAACTATTCATAATCATAGTATACAAAATTCTGCTGCCTTAAGTGTGTGCAAGGTAGAGAAAAAACAAAATTTACCAAAACCTACTCATAACCGGTAGTACTGGGCCACAGACCCATTATATCCAAATACATAAGTTTGCAAGGATATATTACTACTGGACCTGCATACTTCCCTTCAGGTTTTTGGCTTTACTTGCTGACATACTACACAATATTTTAGCCAACTCTCTTAGCTGTTAATAAACTTTCGGCCACGTAAAAATTTCTAAGACTCAGGAAATGGTTTTATCCTGTCCTACGTGCCTGCCAAAAAACGACTTGTAGTATTTGTAAATCATAAGCCTCAACCCTTTGAGACACACGCGCTAAATTTTCCCTTTTTCGTCCACTCGCTCAGAAAAGGCTTGTGCAAAACGTAACTTGTTGATCCATTGCGTATATCAGAAACTATTTGTTTGCATTCAGAAGCAGTAGTTTGATGGTCTTTAATGTTTACAGGAACATTAGGAAATTTTTGAAAGTGCAAATATATTTGTGCTGTCAGGACTGTGAGCTGTCAACTTACTAAGTTTACCTCTTTCTCTACGTCCTCATTAAACTCATCTGCGCAAAACCGTTTCCTTTATATGCTGTACCAGGAANTAAGTTTACCTCTTTCTCTACGTCCTCATTAAACTCATCTGCGCAAAACCGTTTCCTTTATATGCTGTACCAGGAAGTTTTTGTGATTTTAACCACCAGCTCAATACTTGATTGTCTGCGAACAGTTTGAGTGGTGCATCATCCAGGTAATCCGTGAAACGTTCCATTGCCCAATTACAACTAAGNGATTGTCTGCGAACAGTTTGAGTGGTGCATCATCCAGGTAATCCGTGAAACGTTCCATTGCCCAATTACAACTAAGACGTTCCTTCTCATAGATTGTGTATTTTATTTTAGCATCCGTTAACCATTTACTAGCATGTGCTATACTGCACCTATAGCAACTGAATTAGAATTGCAATGCAAAAGAAAATTCTTTATCAAAAATAGGTAATACTGGCAGATTTGTCAACAATTCCTTTAATTTCGGAAAAGCTTACTGTACTCCACACAAAATTCACATTTTTTCTTTTCGGCAAATTTAAAGGTTCTGTTAACTGAAAAAAATTTGGTATGAATTTAATAAAATGCAACGATTCCCAAAACATTTTATCCCCCTCAGATTTTTTGGTGGCAGAAAATTATCACCGGTTTTACCTTTTCCAGGTTGGTATGCAAATATCTTCTAAAATAATGAATCCTATATAATGAACACTCTGTTCCGCAGAACTATTTTAAATCATTTAATAGTAGCGAAGAAAAGTTTCCTTTTTTGGCTCTGTATGAAGCATGCAAAATCTCGATACAAAATAAAAATGTCTTCAGTTGCCCTGCGGGGCATAAAATATTTTCATATAAAAAATCACTTAAAATTAGACATTAACTTCTACAAACAACATAATTCACTTTGGTTTCAAATCTAGGCGTATTATTTTGAGATTCCAGTCTCGTACGAATGTATCAGTCTCTTTTGTTGTATTCACACACCACTGATGAGGCTTCAGTGACCAGTATGATNCCAGTCTCGTACGAATGTATCAGTCTCTTTTGTTGTATTCACACACCACTGATGAGGCTTCAGTGACCAGTATGACGCATCTTCCTACCGCCTGGGTGTGGCAAGGAAATCGTAGAAAACTCAGCTCTGTTTTTCTGCTATTTATAAGATCCTGGAGTTCTTTTTGGGATACCGGGAATGTTAGCGGAGGTTCAGTGATAGTGTAAGACTGCCAGCATATATCTTGATTTTCCTTTGCATTAAAGTTGAAAGGAGGAATAACAAAGGTACGAATACCTCGCAAACAACTTTGAGCTTTCATGATTCTACATAAACCAAGCTCTCGAATGTGTTTTCTGTCATCAGTAATCACGGCCAGTAAAATGTTTTCGGGATGCGCAAAATAGCTGTTCCTCTCGATTACAGGATCTATCACCATCTTAAGCTCATTACTCATGTAATGCGAAGCTTGGATCGTTTTAAAAACATGTTTAGCACAGTCTTTGCATGAAGAATGGCACTTTATAGCAAACCAGGTAGGAGCATACACCTTCACAATGTATTAGGCTAGTATCGTAAGATTACGTGACGGTTTTTCACTTGAAATATATAAACGCAGAATCCGGTTTGAAGTTGTCAGCCATCTGGCGTGGGACATCTTACCCGGATCTCTCATTAACAAACTTCCAGAGCACAAACCACTTACAACTGCTTCACAAATATCTAGGAGGTATTTCTGGTCTGCACTTAAGTCGTTTTAATTGATGACTGGTATTTCTGCGACTATCGGACGGTAGTCTGCTATTTTAAGCTTTTCACGTCCGACAAGTTGCTTGCAGATAGGACCTGAATATTCCCAAAGGCCAGTAGTCGATCCATCTAGATGTTGAAACAGATGGCTTAGGGGAAGTTCATCGGCCTGAAGTTGACATATTAGCCACTGAATCGGACGTCCAAGAAAGGTTTCCAGCTTTGTGATAACTCCATTTTTGAGTCGAGTGTTAACCACAGTGCCATCGCATCCAACAGCAGGGAGATTTGAATAGTCGAAATTGTTTTTTTCTAGATATTTTACAATAGAAGACGAAACGAACTTTGCTGAGCCAGATGGAGGAGACACATGTGCAATATAAATAGACTCTGGTTCCTGGATCAACGAATAATGTTCCTCTTTTATTGTTTTATGATAGGATTTTCCCAAATTTTCTTCAACTATAATTGTATTGTCTTTTCTTTCGTCAAAATATAAGCCCTGCAGCATTATAGTATTTTTCATCTCTCTTTCTCTCTCTCTCTTTCTCTCTCGCTTTCTCTTTCTCTCTTTTTCTCTTTCTCTCTCTCTTTCTCTCTCTCTTTCTCTTTCTCTCTTTCTCTTTCTCTCTTTCTCTCTCTCTCTCTCTCTCTCTCTCTCTCTCTCTCTCTTTCTCNTTTCTCTTTTTTTTTTTTTTACCCCACTGCATTTTCTTGCTGTCTCCGTACTTTCATTCTGTCTATTACTTTTGAGGTGTTTAATTTTGTAATAATGCCAACATCTTCTAAAACAGCCACTGGCAATTGACACTGCACTTCTATCACACTCTCCTGTCCTGTTGTAAGCTAATGCAAATTTAGAGAGAGAGAGTCTCATTTGAGAATTGGGATTTTTTTCTAGGTAAAGACTTTTTTGGCTTTGATTGTGGACTTGGGAAAAATTCGTNTGGGATTTTTTTCTAGGTAAAGACTTTTTTGGCTTTGATTGTGGACTTGGGAAAAATTCGTCAATATTGACATCAGAAGAAAGAAAACTGGAATCTGAATCGTTGGACAGAGGCAATCTACTTTCGGCATTAGTTTTTCTGTATTTAGCAGGTTGAGATGAACTTTTAACTAGTCTCAGAGCTTTTCTTTCATTCACCTTCGATGCAGTTTTATCTACTGAGCCCATTACCATCTTTCGGTTGTTTCTTTGATCNGGTTGAGATGAACTTTTAACTAGTCTCTGAGCTTTTCTTTCATTCACCTTCGATGCAGTTTTATCTACTGAGCCCGTTACCATCTTTCGGTTGTTTCTTTGATCCAAGAGAAACTCGCGTTCTGCCACTGGAACTTGCGTCCTTTTGCACAANTTACCATCTTTCGGTTGTTTCTTTGATCCAAGAGAAACTCGCGTTCTGCCACTGGAACTTGCGTCCTTTTGCACAATCACAACTATGGAAATCAGAGCATTTGCAAGAGGAAATATCAATCAACTTTGTTTTTGCACTATTCTGGAAATCCTTGATCTTTTAACAGCTTAATAAGATTTATATATTTGTCATAGTAAGATCATAAAAGCTGCAGAATACGTGTGCGACACCAGATGGAATTGAATCCTGCTGCCACAATTCTTCGATTTTTAATGCACCTTGACTGGCTATTTCTTGAAAAGATGGCTCGATCATATTTCTTTGGTACTTGCTTTGCTNTCGATTTTTAATGCACCTTGACTGGCTATTTCTTGAAAAGATGGCTCGATCATATTTCTTTGGTACTTGCTTTGCGTTCATGTTTTATCCAGAGATAGAACTTCATAACATTATCGTACGTAGGTAAAACAGTCTCGCATAGTAGTTCTGAAGCACCAAATATCACACAATTCCACTTATTCCCAGTTTGCACTTGTGATACAGTTTCCATATTTATTTGCTTACAATAGTCGGTAAAAATAGTTAGTGAAGGTCAAGTTCAATAATCTTACAGCAAAGTACTTGACAATGTTATAAAAACAATTAATCAGTAAATTTGGGAGACGCGAGTACAAGAGAACTTTATGCTAGCCCGTAGTGCGGGCGACTGAGCGAAATAAATGACCCGGTACATTGACTTTTACCCTCGCACCGTACGCCTCAGTATTCCTTACTATGCAGGAATTTTGCTTTAAATACGTCAGGTCTGAAGTTATTCTATCATAATTTAATTAAACCATAAAATATTTTTACCTAACATTCTGAAACATTAGGTGCTGTGGGGCAGCTGTAGATATTTTTTTTATTGAAATGAAACACTGTATAAATAATCATGACATTAAAAGGCACATTTTCTGCACTATTAAAATTAAATTTAATATTTTTAAAAAATTTGTTCCACCCACCCTAGTACACACTAGTGATGCAACGAATATTCACATTTGCATTCGCATTCGCATGTTTTTAAACATTCGCATTCGCATTCGCAAAAATGATGCCAATATTTTGCGAATGTATTTGGCAATGAAAATTGAAATTTTTTATTAAATAATAATGCAACTGCTATAATTAAGACATTTTAATTTATTAATATATTTTTTATGTATAAGAGTGTATTTTAATGATATTTGGGAAGCACTAGATTACATAACAGAAACACACTCTTGATATTATTTTATTCTTATTTACCTAAGCAAAATCAAATTAAGGCCGGTAATTTCTTAAAACTTCTAAACTATATTATAACACAACTGTATGATCAAATACCATTGAACTGCTTTAACACAAAACAATGGAATAAGATATAACCCAACCTTTTTAATTATACAAATCAACTTCAAATGTGATCTTTTGTAAAAAAACACTTAACAATATGCATTTATGCAACCTAAAGTGTATCTCATTCAAATATGTGAGATCTTTTAATGAACTAGTAATCATGTTTAATTGTAAATCAAATCGACTTCTTATGAATAAAGTTAAAAATATATTGTGATGAAAAACAAACAATATAATAATCTTTTTTTCAATTAAAACAAATACGTTCTTAACATTCTGTTAATTTAACTTTGGTACTAATAATAACTCACTAATTATGTAATTTTTAAGATATCCATTAAACATTACTTCTTGAAATCGAAAAATAAAACTATGAAAAATTGTTTATATCTAAGCACAATTAAGTGAAACACTTAGTAATTAAATAAGAGTAGAGGAATATTAAACTTCAGAAATAGAAGTCTTGATGCCTTTTCACCTTGCAGCCTACTTTGGTGGGGTGTGTAAAGAAAACCAGCCCCACTAAAGACCCTTTCGCTAGGCACACTAGTGGGTGGTGTTACTAAATATTGCCTGGCTATGGGAGAAATAATACTATACTTCTTATTATTTACCGCCCACCATGTAAGTGGATCTACATCATTTTCCACACGTTTATCTAATAAATATTCACTGATGGTTTTTTTTATCAAAACTTCTATAGGGTTCGTACATTAATTTTCTTCTTCTTCACATTTGCTGGAATCCATCAGCAATTTCATGGTGTCTCTTAAAGATATATATTTCTCTGTCAGACTGGCACTGGAACCAGATGTTTCAATCCGATGAGTAGTCATTCTGGCACGCTTAGGATTTGAACAAGACGATAGGCTTGATTCATCGTTTCCAATTGACTCTAAAATATTTTTCACAACTTGATCTCTGGTTGAAGAATTTTTGAAAAATTTTAATTTGTATATCGGGTCAATAAAAGTTGCCGTAGCAAACAATACGTAATTTTCCAAATGGGAAATTCTGCGACATAGTTCTTGTTTTAGAACTAAAATCGTATTCCCAAAGCATTCGTCGGTCAAATCAAATTCAACAATAATTTTTTCCAAAGTGGACAATAATGGAATTACTGAGCATACAGAAATAATGGCTGCACTTAGTTCTTTTGTAATTTCTTCAAAAGGTCTGAGTAAAGTTATTATTTTTTCCACAATAATCCACTCTTCGGAAGTTAGTTGTGAAATCTTGTTATTCTAGGAAGCATAAAGACATAACGAATCTTTGTTTATCTGAATACGCTCTAACATATACAAGCTGCTATTGGTAGAACATCGTGTGAGAACATACTAAAAGTCGAAACCGACTAGGAGCCTTTCTTGTAGAGCAGCCAATTCATCATGAGCTACAATTTGAATTTGAGTGATGAAAATGTGTTGCCATCTTTTTACATTTTGCAATCACTGTTATAACGGAATCTTGTGCCTTAAGCCCCTCCTTGACAACCAGCTGAATTTGGTGTGACGAACAATCAATGTCTCTAATTAATAACAAGGAAATACCTTTTTTCATGTTTGTGCCACCATCTCTAACAATGCATTGCACTTTTTCTTTAGGTATTTCCCAATGCGACAACATGGTTTCAAGTTTTATAGCTATATTTTCACCAGTATGTCGGCCATCGTTAAATACCTCTGCGTTTAACACAATCATTTTTCTCTCAAAGTGTTTTGTTATACCATGACATGTAAGACTCAGCAAAGATATTCCTGAACAAGAATCAGACCAAATATCAGTTGTAAACGCCAATTTTTCAAATGACTTAATTAATCCCAAAGTTTTATCTTTGACTTTGCCGTAGAAATTCTCACATATAAACGAAGAAAAATGTTGTCGGCTTTTTATATTATACGACGGACAAAGATGGTTCAATAGTCTGACAAATCCAACACTTTCGACAAAACTAAAGGATAAGTCCTCTAAAGCAATCATTTCGCTCATTAAATTATAAATTTCCAAAGACTTGGCATTGTTGTTATCCCACTTTTTTGTTTTTTCGACGCAATTAGTCTGACAAATCCAACACTTTCGACAAAACTAAAGGATAAGTCCTCTAAAGCAATCATTTCGCTCATTAAATTATAAATTTCCAAAGACTTGGCATTGTTGTTATCCCACTTTTTTGTTTTTTCGACGCAATCAGTCGAAGACATTTGTTTCAGGTCGGTTTTCGTACATTGTCTCAAAGTGGAGGCCACAACACTTGTTGTAGAAGCATTTCGCTTTTCATTTTCCATATTCTTTAAAGCATTATACTCGTTTTTATGCAAAGCTTCCAGGTGATTTCTCATAGCACTTGTTGTTCTTCCTTTGCGCGAGTATTGTTTATTACATATTTTGCATTTCACATTTTTAGCATCACATATTGTAAAATAAGTCCAAACTTCGCTAACACACAACCGCTTAATTTTGAAATATCACTTATCACTGAACAATTAAAACAATAGAGTCTTTACAAGTTAAAAACAAAACTTAAGTATGTTGACTCGACGCTGCTCCCACCTGTACTATACNTTTTGGCGCCATATTTGAAAAACCAACATTCGCATTCGCATTCGCATTCGCGAATGTCGGAGGTGAATATTCGCATTCGCGAATGTGGAAAAATCGACATTCGTTGCATCACTAGTACACACATAATCTATACAAGTAAAAAGAAAATCAAAAATGTATTTTTTACCAACACGTGATGCAAAACCTGTGACATTTACGCCCATAGGCAAACATGTACACTGATGTAAATCCTACCCCGTACAAAAAGCTTAGGGTTTCCTTAACTCTAGATGCAACTAGAATTCTTTGTATAAAGCCAAATTCAGGTCTAAAACGGTGAAGTACTTTCCTTTATCTACACATTGGAAAACTGTCTCCATAAACAGTATGGAATACACATCTACATAAAATTTTGAATTTTTTTTTTCTGCAGTTGCAAATAAGGCGATACTGCCCCAGTCTTTTTTTGGCTGCAAATTCTATGGACTAGCATACGTGCTAGTTGACACTTAAACTATATTGTGTTCCTGCAAGTACGAAACAAGTTGCTAAAAATAGGGGACATGGAACTGATACAACAGGTTCACGCTCTTTAATTTTAACACTATCGGAGCTTTAGTACAATATCCTAACTTACAGTCTCTTCCAATTACTGCAGTGGACTGCACTCAGTGTGCGCTGGCCGAGCGACTCGTCTTCCAATTACCGGAACTTGCACCGAGTGCAGCCATTTTCACATCTTCCAATTGTCAGCTGCACTGTAAAAGTGCACGCCGATTGTAATTTTAGCCGCACTATCTTCATGGCCAGTGTGGCAGTTTGAGTGCAAATATGGCCTACAAACAAGTACTTGCTTCGGGCAAACATGTGATAATTGTACTTTTATAGTTTTTAGGGCACACTGAGTGTGCATCCAGTGCAGTCAATTTGAATACGCCATTAGCAGTAATGATGTCACTATACGCCTCCTTTATTTTACTAATTTCCTTTTCTACAGTTTGAGTATGCCATACTACTTGAATCTTATGGCAATTGTAACGATTACAGCCTAATTTTGCTGTGTAATGCTTCTATGCAAAAAATAACAAAAAGAAAAAAAAGGAATATAACGGTTTCAAAATTCATTGTATTTTGGAATTTTTTAAGAGAAAAAATAACTAGTGGAAATAATTAAAAATGTTAGGCAAAAAATGTGTGCAACATATTAAATAATTTAATTCCAGAGAATCATCAGGAGGTTGGAGACACCATGATTTACTGCAGCATTTATAGTAGTCTGTAGAGAAAATCTGATTGAGAGGACCGATTCTTCGACTGAGGACGTCTTTTCCAGCTGTAGAACAAATTGTCATCTTCCTTGATGTGCATAATCTTGCTCCTCTTGGTATCAAGACAACAGATCCGTAATTTAAATATGGATCAGCTTATTAAAATTTCTTTTCAACCTTAAACTCCACAAAACCTTTTGGTAATTGAACGATATACATTTTGACACACTTGCATTACTAGTCCCAGTAAATTTTATGAACATGTTTCAATTAATTACAATAAATTTCATTATCTCTACAAAACTACTTAATCATTATTTTGTTTAAATTTCAGACACAAATATTTTATCTCACAATATGATGATTTGTACATGGTAATTGAGGATACCCATAGTATAGATGTAAAACAGGATATGTGAGCGAAACCAGGGGGTTAAAGAATGGCTGCCCAACGTGTTAAGCGACATGCCTAAGGTGGAGAAGGAAAAAAATTATTATATCTACTAATAAGAAACTTACGAGAGGTAGGAAGGGCCGTAATCGTTATTTGTTAATATTTTGACAGGGAGGTAGACAAAATAAAGTTGCCAACTACGATAACACTGAAAATGAAGATATGTTAGGCACAGGTAGAAGCCAACATGAAAATGGGATAGACACTGGAAATATTTATTTAGTTCAATAAATGAGCCTACTGGCGAAGTGACTATTAAAAATATGCAATTCGAGCAACTTATGTCCACGATGCATGAAATAATGTTGGCTTAGAATACACAACACACAATTGGCGCAAATAGAACAGCAAAACACACTATTACAGGGGCAAATGGAACAGCAAAATACTCAATTCAAAGCACATATTGGGCGGCAAATCAAATTGTTAAATGAGAATTTGGATATTAAAATTCAGCATATCAAGAAAAATTTGTACATCAAATAGAAATTGAAAATAAAGTTAAACATCATAAAGCAGAAATGGTGTAAATTGTAATTACAAAAATACTGGAAGAGGTAACTTCACTGAATACCACAACTGATGCACAAATCAACTTTATGAGAATGGAAATTTCCAACTCGGATATATTATTATTGAAAATATTAATTATAGAATAGAAGAAAACAGACGTTTTAACTAATTTAATTCAGGAATCTAATGGTAACCGTGAAAATACAGATTTGAAATTGTCACAATTACAGGAAGCGATACAAAACAACTAAAAAGCTGTTAACGAAAACTTAGAATCACTAGCACAAAATGGAGGTTAGAATTACACAAACGAATGAAAAAGTACACAAAATATATAATAATAGTGAAGTAAAGATTAGAGAGCCACAAAAGGTTATGCGTGAAATAGGAGTCAAAATAAATGAACTAAATGATGAATTAAATAAACTAGCTAGTAGGTCTGACACCACCAGCACACTTCAACAATTATCATACAAGCATAACTATAATACCAACTCACCTGAAACAGCACAAAATTTCCAGAATAGGCAATTAGTCGACCACAAATGAATACATTACTTCATCCAACGGCAGCAATGTTACATCATCCAACCCAGCAGTGGGCAAAGGAAATGCAACACCAAACACTGAATTCAAAGCTATGTTCTTAGAACAATACTGGAATTTACATGTACAGGATAATTTAAGAGTCAATTGTACATGCTGGAAGGTTTGATATTAGGAAAGATAAGTTGTTAGAAGAACTAGGCTGAATGTATGAAAAACACTGCATTTAAATACAGAAATGTCAGATGCGGAATTCATTGCCATGATTTTAGGACAATTGCCATACGGATTTCAATTGCCATGGACAACTAGAACCAATTTAAGTATCGCCAAATTCCAAGAACAAATATTGCATTTCGACCAAATTGAGTGTCAAATACGCAATTCATCTAAGCGTTAAAGAAATAAGAGTACAAAATCTGAGATCTCGACCGTTATATGATAATTGGCAATCGAGCGATGACAGACCTAACAAGGATAGTGCACGAAGATATGCAGGTGCAAACACAATTCAAACTACACTGAAGAGCCAAAAAAACTGGTATAGGCGTGCGTGTGCAAATAACCGGTATGGAACCAATCAGAGTAACGTGATGCGGTCGGCAGTGCCCATATAAGACAACAAGCGCCTGGCAAAGTTGCTAGATCAGTTACTGCTGCTACAATGGCAGGTTATCAAGATTTAAGTGAGTTTGAATGTGGTGTTATAGTCTGCGCACGAGAGATGGGACATAGCATCTCCGAGGTAGCGATAACATTTGGATGTTCGCGTACGACCATTTCACGAGTGTACTGTGAATATCGGGAATCCAGTAAAACATCAAATCTTTGACATCAGTGCGGCCGGAAAAATATCGTGAAAGAACAGGACAAACGACGACCGACGAGAGTCATTAAACGTGACAAACGTGCAACCCCTTCTCAAATTGGCGTTGATTGGATTTGTGGACTGCCCTGCAGGATTCATGGTGTGAAGTGCCTCCTGCATACCTTCAGACATTAGTCGAGTCCATGCCAAGTCGTCTTGTGGCACTTCTGCGAGCTTGGGGGTGTAGGGGGGGCCTACATGATATTAGGCAGGTGTACCAGTTTTTTTGGCTCTTTAGTGTAGTTCAAGAGGTCAGTTTAACAGCAGACAAACATGGTGGTAGGGATTTAATAAGAGAAATGACAGAGACATCAAAGCAATAACCGTGGTAAGAGGAAATTTCACCCAGGTTATGAGCGAGCCAAAGCTAACGAATCTGATGAAATTTTAAAAAACACAGGAATTTGATTCATTTCTAACATCACGGGACGAAACTCATTCTCCACCACAATGATCACACGTTCATTCTGACAGGGCCAATTTGCAACCAACCTTTCTAATTTTCTTTAAGGCCGTTACCTTACCATCTGAGCTACCAAGTCTCGTTAATTTGCAACCAACCAATGAGAGCCAGTCACACCAACAACAAGAATATAACCTAAATCAAACACCAAATGTATGTCAAAACTATGGATATTATGTAGTAGGTCAACAGCAGTGTACACGAGGGTACAACATGATAAATGTACGAAAACAGTGCAAAAACAAGTACACAACAATCAACAAGATGATAGTTATGTTAGGGGGCAAACCAACTTAGATCTTAATGCAACAGAATTTCGAGTTATGGATTTGAATCAGCACGATGAAAAGGATCTATGTAACACACACAAAAAATCAATAAAAAGTTGAACTATAGGGGACTGGTGATTTAGGTCTTCGGATGTCGGCCCAGGAATGTAAAAAAAAAAAAAAAAAAAAAAAAAAAANCCAGACATTACAAATTTTGCATTGCAACATAGCCTATTAGAACAGATTGAAACACTAAGCCAACAAATCTATACAGTATGATTGAAAGAATCAGACAGCAAAATTCCCTACACTACCAGATGTGATAGATTTGAGCAAGAACGCTTGACAAAGAGGAATGAATTCAACAAGCAATTACCGCATTGGTAAAATCAAGACTACATATGGCTGCCAGGAGACGAGAGAAATACAAGAAACCAACGAAGAACAAATTTAAAATAGGATACTTGGTATTGGTGAAAGCAAAACCCATTAGTAAGTTCTGGGAACACAACAAAAAAATTATGCTTCCTTTACTCTGGTCCGTTTGAAATATTTGAAGTCTTAAATGAAAATTGCTATGTAGTATGGAACCCTAACAACAGTGAAACTGTAGGATGTTGCAATATTGCCTCTATGAAGCCGTATAAACAGTCTAAATGAGATTCAAGTTTGAAAAAATACTGCAAGGAAAAGGGGAAAAAAAAGAGCCAAGGTAATTATGTTAGGTTATACGACACACATGTTAAGAATACTTATTATTATTATTAAATAACGAAATTTTGCATTGTCTTGTGTTTATTTTCTTTATTTGTTTATGATATAGTTGCTGCAGCAACATATTCGGGCCACAAGGAACCTATTATTGTTGTTGCATTGATGACTCTGCATGTTGGATAGTATTGCGCGATGATGTAGAAATGTGTAAGTGAAATGAAAATAATATATGGCTTGAATTACTTCCTTAGCTGATACTAGCAGAAGACTTGCAAGCTCAGAGAGAGGAAAAAAATAATGTTAGCTCACTCTAAGAAAATAAATCAGGAACTTAGTATGAGAATAAACGTCAGCGTAAAGCACACACATTTATAAACAGTTTAAACAAAAAAAGTAAAATCGATGTTCCCAAATATTGAAATAAGTATGCTTATTGCGTAGTTAATACAACCTAGAAAGGAAGATAAATTTGACATTACTACGTATAAATGGAATTACTACTTGTCCGCTATTAGTAGTACCATGTATCCGGTACTTATTGACGTGAACCGAACGTTCACGAGTCCTTTTTGCCCACTGACTGCCGCAGTATGCCCACACCAGACGCACCACACCGACAGGCTTGTGGGCACGAGTGCATTAGTGTTTATTATTTATTCAGTTTATTTCGTCAGTGTATTTGTAAATAATGTCAGTGTGTAATTCATTTATAATTTGTTTTGTCATCAGGAGACAATTTGCCCAGCCACAGCCAGAGACATGTGACATTCTACATTTGGCAATGCTGTGGCTGGTGCAATGAAAACATTTAGAATAAGTATTATCATTTTTATTATGTATTTGTGTAATTGTAATTATGTTTTGTTGTGTTAATTTAGTTCATATCATTTTTCATCCCATAATCATCTTTTAGTGTATATTATGTTTCACTGTACCACCGCATGGCGTCGGCGGCGTCTAGGCGGCGGAAGCCGACGCACATTTCCGGCAGTAATCGCCAGGACTTGGACGAGCACAGACGTTAAGCTCTCCCTCGCCGCAGAAGCACTAGCAAGGACATCATCTGTCGAATAGTATCCAGTCGCATCCACATCATCATAAATCATTGTTATGATATATTTTATTATTTAACTTGCATAGTGTTGGGGGGAGAGCGACGTGTTTATTTATTGGAAATCAAAAGTGCATCTCGAGACTCAGGTTATAAGACCACGTGGTCGCTTGTAGTTCCGGGCCA
>NQII01004579.1:3891-25128 GCA_002778355.1 Clitarchus hookeri
GGTATGTATCTTTGTGTCATATCGGAAACAATGTGAGATGAAAGTATAATTAGCGGAAAATCCCGGCAGCTGCAACAATGCAGGCGATTTCGGATTCCACAGCGGTTTCATGCATCAGGCTGCGCATGTAACCCCAGAAGAAAAAGTCCAATTGATTCGTATCAGGGGATTGTGAAGGTCAGAGAACAGGATCCCCACGCCCTATCCATCGACCAGCGAATACGTGATTCAGGTGATAGTGCTCACGCCGCGAACTGTGGGCTGGGGCGCCATCGTTCTGTAACCACATCGCCGCTCGTGTTTGTAACGGGACCTCTTTGAGGAGTAATGGCAGCAGAGTTTCCGGCAAAAATGCAGCGTAAACATTGCCGGTTAGACAATGAGTTAACAGGTAGGGGCAAACCAACGTGTTATGTATTATGCCCACCCAGACGTTGACACTGAATCGCTGTTGTTCCTTGTGGCAGAATGGAGTGAGAGGATTGACATCCGCCCACTTGTGTATATCTCGACAATTCTGTATACCATCTCGTTGAAAAGAAANAATGGAGTGAGAGGATTGACATCCGCCCACTTGTGTATATCTCGACAATTCTGTATACCATCTCGTTGAAAAGAAGCCTAGTCAGTGAGGAGAATGTATCTGTCAATGTTAGGGTGTGATCTATTTTGTTCCAGATATCATGCTGGCAAACACCACACGTCGAAGATAATCGGCAGGACCCACGGCATGCACACATTGTAAATTGAACGGAAGAAGAAATTCCTCATGAAGCAGTAGACCAATGGTACAGCGGTTCTGTTCAGTAATCTTGCAATATTACGCGTACTCACACGTGAGTTATTTTCAACATGCCTCATCACATTATCTTCGAACCTGGCCGTACTCGCTGTCCGTCTGCGCCCTGCATTCGGCCGTGTCACCTCAAAACTTTCACCTGCTCTCTAACGTCTCTCCACAGACGCAAATGTGGTGTGGTGTGGTGTGGCTGCTGTCTGTGCGGAAATCTATTCCTGTACATTATTTGCACTTTACCTCCATTTCCATTTGCCGCACCGTAGACGAGTAGCATATAAGTCAGTTCCGGCCACGTAAAGCGTTCCATTTTGTTTACACAACATGCACCATGACCAACAGAAATGTAAGTGATACATTATGGAGTGCTCAGGTATGTTATACAATTCGTCTCGGGGTTTAATGGGCCGTATTCGCTATAGCGCCTTTAGTGCAGCGATAACTGAGGTGCCGGGCGTGAAATTGAACACGTCAAACAGTACAGAGCTCCCTAGTGTGGGATTAGTGCCAGACATGTAAACCGCTCGCGAAGCCTGTACACACATGTTTTATACTACATCCTGTATCTAACCCTTCCTTAGAAGTTTGCTCGCAAACAAATGGCCTGACCGTGTTGCATTACGTGAACGTTACTTTCAACCTTCGACATGTCGTTTGTCAAAGGTAACCCTTATTTATGCGCTAATGTTAAAGTATTACTATCTGTAAGTCTTATGTTTGTGCGTTTAATGTCTCGTCGATAGTGTAGTGATTAGACTCAGGAACATACAGCTAGGGCACTTGAAAGGAATTGAGGAAGGATTCGGCGATGGCTTTTATTAAGGAACCATCCCATTATTTGCCTGGAGTGACTTTGGAAAACCATAGTAAAATGAATCCTGGATGGTCTGACCAGGATTTTAACACGCGTCCTCCCGGAATGCGAGTCCAACATGTAACTGTTGCCCCACATAGCTCGGTCCTTAATTTAGTAATGACAGGAGATGTTTATACGAACCACCAGGACTCAAAACGTTTGATGCTTGTTTATTAAACACTATGACCTAGGTAACGCACAGGGCTTCTAGTCGCCTCTGCCTAGAACCACCGTTTTTGTACAAAACACATATACATAAAGCTTCGGCTGCGACGATACATAACCAGGAGCATAAACATTAGTCTTTACAGTACACAGCAGCGACAGCAATACTGTTCCGGGCACGTAGGCAATACCAATACTTTATGTAGGGAATCTTACACCAACGTTTCCCAGGAACACATTGTCGGATGTAGTATCGTAAATTTTTAATGCATTGTAATTATTGTTTACAATCCCAACTAATATTATAAATGCGAAAGTCTGTTTGTCTGTTTGTCCTTCTTTCACGTCCTAACGGAGTAACGGATCGACGCAATTTTTTGTACAGATATACTTGGAGGGCCGGAAAGTGACTAGGCTACTTTTTAACACAAAAAAATTTATCATTCCCTTAGGAATTTTTTTTTGTAAAAATAGTGCTTGGGGTACAATGCTGCATAAATGTAAGTTGTTAGTGTGGGAACGACGTCACAACGCAGAAACGCATCGACGTGATATTTTGCACACAGATAGTTGGAGTGTCGGGAAGTAACATAGGCTACTTTTTATGCAGATAAAATATCTCATTCCCTCACGGAAAGTTTTATTGGAAAATGAAAAAATACACAAACGGAAAAACAATTCAACGTCGCAACCAAGCAATTTCTTGCTCAGAAAAAGTTGGAGGGCTGAAATGCAATATTGGCTACCTTTATCGCGAAGAAATATCTCAAAACATTTACAAACGATAATAGTGAATCAAGCCGGAAAAAAGTTTGCCGCCAGCGTGCTCTCTTGCAATACGCTGCCTAAACCGTTAAAGATGGAACAACATCATGTAGTAAAGAATTGTGTAAAATAAAAAGATATAAAAAAAACTCCGCCGTAGCATACGTCTATCTATAACAGAATGTTTTTACCATTTAATTCTCCCAGACGTAGAATTTTTTAATATGTATAAAGTATAAAATATAAACTAAGTAAAATTCAAATGTATTTTTAAAAAAACCTAAACAATAATTCTATAGTCCATGCTAGCGGAGCCGCGGGCACAGCTAGTAAGTAATAAATGTCCTCNCTAAACAATAATTCTATAGTCCATGCTAGCGGAGCCGCGGGCACAGCTAGTAAGTAATAAATGTCCTCCACCATTTTCTGTGAAGTAGGAACAGCAGCTTACCATGCACGCATGTCTGGCGCATTGCCTACGTACGAAGCACTCGCAATATTTGTGTGAGTTTTAAACGAAACCGGTTGGTCCTAAGCAGTTGCAACAAGGGGACCATTTTTCCTTCGTAGGTCATACAGCTCAATAAAAATAGTATTAACCGTTCATAACTGCCCACGGTAACGAAGTTAGGAGCAATAACAAGGTGGCCACCCCTGTATTTTCATAATGAGGAGTGTTATTAATATGGGTTACAAAATCCAAATCGTAAAATACAGTGTATATGTTTTCTAGCATTGCATATTTATATAGGACGTTCGAGAGAGATGTTAAGCCACAAATAAAATTATTTGTTAATAATTATATATATATGATCTCTATTTTTAGATATCTATGTGTAATGCATTATGGACTCAATCTATGTTCAGGGATGTGGGAAGTCGTGTGTTGAACTGCTTCCAGATTATGATGGATAAGGAATGGAACACTGCTAGAGAGNGTTCAGGGATGTGGGAAGTCGTGTGTTGAACTGCTTCCAGATTATGATGGATAAGGAATGGAACACTGCTAGAGAGTTGTGTCCCCTATGTAATCGGCCGGGAAAAGCTCGTGCGGGCGTGTGGATGCGAATCAGGTACGTTAGATAGAGGCTCAGTCGCACGGGGAGTAGTATAACTACAAGAGGAGCTGCACCGGACGTTAAGGATCTCCGCATTGTCACGCTATTACGTTCCGCGCGACTGTTTGTTTCTCGGCGAAGAGCTTTGCCCACGTGCAGTGCAAACTCCAGGGAGGTTCTCCCGGCTGTATGACACCGGCGCAGGGCGGCGTCTCAACTCGCAAGTCGTGAGCTGTCCCGAGGGGCACTCCACAGTGGGGGATGCGCCGTCATTGTCACAAGTCATGACATCTTGCAGGCCCTGAGGAGCTCGAGTCTGCAAACAAGGTACGCGAGAAGCCTAATGGGACACTCCACCGCCTGCGACAATACGTGACTCTCTGGTTTGCCTCGGGCCCACAGAATTTCGCGTCTCTTGGTTACGTGATCCGCGAGAACTCGTGCTCACTTGTTTGGAACAAGTTATATCAACNCCACAGAATTTCGCGTCTCTTGGTTACGTGATCCGCGAGAACTCGTGCTCACTTGTTTGGAACAAGTTATATCAACTGAATTTTTTTAATTTACGCTATGTTAACATTTATATTAATGCAGAAATAACTTACTCCTTTTAAGTTAGAGATGCTTTCCCATTCGTGGAAAAAGTAACAGTCTATATACTTTATTACACGACACTTAATAACTGCAGCCTGTGCTAACCGACTAGAGTAAGGTATTATGGGTGAAAAAGAAATCATTACTAACAACACATAATATCTTATAATTACACTGTAATTGTGTGTTTTTCAACTGTTTTAATTGTAAACCACTTTATTATAATACACATATATTGCGGTTTTAAAACGATTAATTATTTTGAACAACTAGATGGTGATTTGAAGTCAAAAATTTTCAGTAGAAATTTGCATATGTTATCGCAAAGAAACTGTTCTCTCTCTTGTTGCTGCTCTATTAAATTTGAAACATTTCAACTAGTTCTAAGGGTGTACATATCACCTAGATAGTTAACAAAGTTTACAATATAAAAAATTATTATTTTATCAGTGTATATTCCTGCCCAGATTATGAATAAACGTTTCGTATCTTAGCAGTAGATAAACTTATGTAAACAAAATGTGGTAACTATGAACTATGGAGGATAAACACAACCATTCAGATTAATTATTTTGCCAACATATAATGAAAAAGCTACTGCAAAATTAAAAACATAATATGTAATTTTTTTTCTAGTAATCCAATGATAATTTATAATACCTATAAATTTATAATCAAATGTATTCAACATTTAAAATTATTACTTGGTAAAATATAAATTTATGGCCATTTTAGAGATTTGAATAAATTTGCATCTTATTAATCACACACAGAAGGAACACTTATTTGAAAATATAATAGAAACTAAGTTGCAATCGGCTAAATAAGTAAATTAATTTCTAGGTATTGTTTTGGGAATGTTTAAAAAGGAGCTGTTAAAATATATAGGCCAATATCGTTTTTAAATGTTCTCTATTTCAGGCAGAATACATATAATTTGTTTACTTTATTATCTCCTTCTATATCAGAATACATATGTTAATATCACTGTATTTTAATTGATATTTCACAATGATATGGTTTTAATAAAATTCACATATATAAAAAATTACACATGCAAGTAAGATCTGGGACTGAGAGAGAGCTCCCATTAGCTAATATATATTATTCATTACTACGCTCTGCCTAAATAATCATAGTAATTATATCAATTACGGAAGCAAGAAGGGGTTTTTGCATATTAATAGTGTGTTTCCAACATTCAATTCAGGTATTTTTTTGGTATTATTACATTTATAAAAAATTTGCATTGTCATTTTCTCTCTATTCATAATTTTCCTTAAACACTTCTAGTTTATTGATATTTTACACACATTAAAAAATTATAAATTTTAATAAACTCCTAATTATGTTAACGGCGAATTCCACGAAGGAATTTGTGAGGTTTTATTCATGTACTGTAACTTATATTATGTATAACCAGTAATTGAAATGTTTGCAATTTTGACAGTCTCTATCTGTTACTGCTTGTCTATATTAAAAGTACAAACCTGGGTAGAACTTTAAATGACGTATGATATTTATCTCAACTCCCTTCAGAACTGCTTTGTATCACAAAAATGCTCTAAATTCTAACACATAGAGTTTTCGTTATTTACACTGTAAATGATTATATCAAATATTAATAAAATAGAAGTTATGAGAAAAATTAGGAATAGAGAGACAACCACAATGCAAATTTTGAAAACTGTAATACAAACGAAAAATTGTGGATTACTATACAGTGTTACGAGGGAGCATACATACAAAATTAAAATAAGTGCAAGTTTATAAAAGAGTAAACTTGCACTATTTGCTACAATTTTACATTGTAAAAGTTTTAAATGAATGACTAAAAAATAAGTCTCTTTTATAATTCTAAACATCATATATTATTAGCCAGCTCCACGATAACATTCGTCTTAAATAAAAAATTATATTTACAAACATTTCAGGATCTCGTATTTACCGGACAGATACAATCATTAAAATTAAAGCTATGCCGAAATTCACTTGCTTGCCGGCTATACACTGAGGCGAAAAAAAGTCATGGGATACCTCCTAATATCGCGTCGGACCTCCTTTTTCCCGGCGAAGTGCAGCAACTCGACGTGGCATGGACTCATCAAGTCGCTGGAAGTCCCCGGCAGAAATATTGAGCCATGCTGCCTCTATAGACGTCCATAATTGCGAAAGTATTGCCAGTGCAGGAGTTTGTGCACTATCTAACTTCTCGATTATGTCCCATAAATGTTCGATGGGATTCATGTCGGGCGATCTTGGTGGCCAAATAATTCGCTGGAATTGTTCTTCAAACCAATCGCGAACAGTTGTGGCCTGGTGACATGGCGCATTGTCATCCATAAAAATTTCACGTTTGTTTTGGTACATGAAGTCTATGAATGGCTGCAAGTAGTCTCTAAGTAGCTGAACATAACGCTTTCCAGTCAATGATCGGTTCAGTTAGTCCTGAGGTCCCAGTACATTCCATGTAAAAGCAGACCACACCATTATGGACCCACTACCACCTTCCACAGTTCCTTGTTGACAACTTGGGTCCATGGATTCGTGGGGTCTGCGCCACGCTCGAACCCTACCATCAGCTCTTACCAACAGAAATCGGGACTTATCTGACCAAGCCACGGTTTTCCAGTCGTCTAGGACACAACCGATATATTCACGAGCACAGGAGAGGCGCTGCAGGTTATGTCGTGCTGTTAGTAAAGACACTTGAGTCGGTCTTCTGCTGGCATAGCCCAGTACAGCCAAAGTTCGCAGCACTGTCCTGACGGACACGTCCGTCGTACG
Organism: Clitarchus hookeri; assembly: GCA_002778355.1. Taxonomy (NCBI): domain Eukaryota; kingdom Metazoa; phylum Arthropoda; class Insecta; order Phasmatodea; family Phasmatidae; genus Clitarchus; species Clitarchus hookeri. Next base: position 10,913 of record NQII01004579.1, read on the forward strand.
TCCCAAATTGATTCCTGCGGTTATTTCACGCAATTTTGCTTGTCTGTTAACACTGACCATTCTGCGCACACGTCGTTGGTCTCGGTTATCAAGTGCAGACGGTCGGCCACTGCGTTGTCCATGGTGAGAGGTTATGCCTGAAATTTGATATTCTCGGCACACTCTTGATACTGTGGATCTCGGAATGTTGAATTCCCTAACCATTTCCGAAATGGAATGTCCAATGAGTCTAGCTCCAACTACCATTCCACGTTCAATGTCTGTTAATTCCCGTCGTGCGGCTATAATCACTTCAGAAACCTTTTCACATGAATCACTTGTCTACAAGTGAAAGCCCAGCTAATCAACTGCCCATTTATACATTTTGTACGCGATACTACTGCCATCTGTATATGTGCATATTGCTATCCCATGACTTTTGTCACCTTTGTGTACAATAACAGACTGAAATGATTACTTGATAAAACCATTATATTTAATTTTGGTGTGTCGGAATGAGTTACATTTTAGTCCTGGTCATTTTAAAATAAAGTATGACTTTTATTAACATAAATACCAGATATTCATTTTTCAATTAGGCCTTGTAAGTTGAGAAGCTTAGCGAAGCAACAAAACACTGGATTTAGTATCAGGTATAAATGTCGGATATTTGTGTTTCATAAACATTACTTTCTTCAAAGCAGCATTACTATATTAAACATAAATGCATTTATATAATAATGGTTTTTCTATCTTGAGGAAATAAACAATTTTCATATACCGCTTACCTGCAGCCTGCAACAAATTTAAGTTTCGTTCAGTAAGGAATATCAAACACTTTTTCTCTGTTCATCTATTCTTACGTAATCCAATCAAAATCGTAGATTTAAGACAAAGATTAACTTATTTCCGTCTTCTGTTCATATTCCAAGCATAAACTCGCCCATCGCCTTCAAAACTGTCAAAATCAGGTTGGTGGTATGATGCCGGTGTAGGCAGTTGGCGTTTGGAGTTCCTTATGAATTTGACCGTGTGAAAGGATGTGATTTACGATTGGAAAGTGCTAGTAGTACGAGTGTTTATTTAGGATTATTTCCAAAAGTAGTGTTAAGTATAATTATTGTGTGCAAATACGGGTGTTCATTGAGGTGGTATTGATTAGAACAGAAGTAAAACATGTCTGGCCACCGGACGGGCGTTAGTTGGCGGTAGCCTCTGATCACTGTCCAGTTAAAGCTGTACGGTACAGACAGAAGGATAGTGAGCTCATCTTCTGAACACACAATTCTGCATATTAACTGAATATTCTGCTGGGATCGGATTAAAACCGGAGCTCTAAAAATATATTTTTAGTCGGACGGGAAATCATCGGATTACCAGATTACCGGATGGACGAAGACGGGAGCGTGGGCAATGGACCTCATTTGACGACCAGAGACGCGCTGTTGCTGGCCTGGCCGCTTACTCGCTGCGAGGCGATCCATTTGACCGGTGCGTCCTGGCACTTTACTGCGAAGAATTTCCCGGTGATCGCCTGTTCTTCGGGAAATGTAGGGCATGCCTCTTTCTTGAGAGAAAACAAACATGGGAAAATATGCAGACGGTCAAAGAAAATACAGTTGCGTTACATAATACTCGTGTCTGTATGTGGTGATGGGAAACCTGGGCGAAACTAGACGAGTTCGTCATCGAAACGGATAATGGAGGGGAAAAACAGTTAGATATTTAATACTAATGCAATGCGAGAATTATTATACCTCTGGTTACAACATCTCCGTTATCTTACTGATTTCTTGATATTTGATAGTATTTTATGATAGATATTTTACGCATATTTTATTAAATTTAAATGTTTACGTTAATTTTACAATTTCTATATGATATCATAATTTGAATTCTTTATGCTATTAATACTAAAAAATTCCTTTCCCCTTTCCGTGTTCTTCTTTGTCCTGCAGTAAGCTTCAAGCTTAATATTTATGATACATTTTGATACTTTGAATATTAGCAGACCTGTAAGGGTTAATAAGATGACGTTAGATCCTTCCGCAGACCTCTCGTTCAGAAGCGGGTGAATTATCTTTCTACGGGAGTTCAAAGTACGTGATGGAATTTTTTTTCTACCAAACTGAGTATTCTTAAAGTATTTAATTTTTATTAAAATAATTAAGATATTTTAATAAAATTTTGTAACACAACGTCATATTAACTGTATTTATAAACTATAGAACTATTGTGAATCTATTATAAATATCTTTGCATGGTTGTTGGAAAAAATAAAATCAAATGTTTGAACATACCAATTTATTATTGCGCATTTGGCAAACGTACTGTACTTTATATTTCACTCCACAATAAACCTGAACCACTGACGTCATTCATTTCAATATAATCACTTAGTTTCAGTTAACCCACCTCTACCTATTGCGCTATCAGTCAAGCGAACTGGGAAAACCGTTCTGTAATAAGCATAGTTCACTGGAATTCAGCTGAAATCATAATTTCAGTGGATTTTACACACGGAAAAAATCAGAGAGGGACGAATGTTTTCCACTGAAAAGTTTACCTTACTTTCTGCAATTTCGAACCATTTATGCAATATGCCTTAGAGTGTGTATTTGTTCGTCCTGTTTTATTATGGAGTGAGTGGTGTGGGATTATTTTAACCCTTTTCATTATTATTAAGTTTAAAAGATTTCGAACAATTTTTCTAATATTTATCCTTAAGTGGACATTTTATTTACACTCTCACAATTTCCAAAGGGTTGGAAAATTTTACAGCACTTCCCCGTTTTAAAAAATTTAAATTTTTTTTTTTTGACATGGACACATTTTGATGTAAATAATGATGAAATTAATACGGTATTTCCCTGATCAGTTGAAGTAAGTTTCTCCGTGTTGCAACAGGTACGCACAATCAGAATTACACAGCTTTCGCAGTGCTAGCAATTCTAACACAATTGGAACGCCTACACATTTTAACACATTTTGTATAATTGCCCAATTGTAAATATTGACTATATATCTTTTTGCAAATTAAGATAATGTTNACATTTTAACACATTTTGTATAATTGCCCAATTGTAAATATTGACTATATATCTTTTTGCAAATTAAGATAATGTTTTAACTTAGATAATCTGCCCTTGCACTGATGGTAGAACATATGTTTTTTAGGCTTATGACAATAAATGCAAGGACAACATTACCTAAGTAATAATTTCTTAAAGTAACCANGAACATATGTTTTTTAGGCTTATGACAATAAATGCAAGGACAACATTACCTAAGTAATAATTTCTTAAAGTAACCACTTAATCTGAATGGTCTCGAAAACTTTATTTACCAAATGGGATATCCGTATTTTACTGCATTTTGTTTTAAATACATACAATTTTTGGTGTCGCCAACGTAAACTTAAGACATTGAAAAATAAACCTTTATTAATAAAAAATTTTTAAATTGTATCTAATTTTGGATATATTGTAATAAAGTACAGTCATTTAAAAATACTTTCCGTAAAATGTATGTAATATTAAATAAAAATAGTTTTAGTTTGATAACTTGCGGAAAAGAAAGTTTTTATTTTGTTATCCAATATAGTGACAGTTATGTATTGAGACAAGTATGTCAGAGGTTATCTTCAGTTGAAGGAGAGATAGCCGGTTTGTCCCCGAGGCGAGTGCAGGACGGAGGACTGAGCAGCAGCCCTGGGCGGCAGCAGGTGCGGTGGAGGCTGTGAAAAGTTATGAAGCTCTGAAATGAGGTGAGCGGCAGATGGGCTGTNCTGGGCGGCAGCAGGTGCGGTGGAGGCTGTGAAAAGTTATGAAGCTCTGAAATGAGGTGAGCGGCAGATGGGCTGTGCGGCTCCACGCCGGAGCATCAAACAGAGCAGCACGAGGCGAGGTGCTCCCGTGAGATAGCGGCTGATGTTTGTCTTGCCCTGCACTGCTGCCAGTGACATTGTTCTGAGAGAGCGTCTCGTACAGACTGCTATCAATAACACGCCCTAGGGAATGACAACAAACCTGTAAAGTNCATTGTTCTGAGAGAGCGTCTCGTACAGACTGCTATCAATAACACGCCCTAGGGAATGACAACAAACCTGTAAAGTAAAAATTTCAGAAGCTCACTCCGTTAAGTTCACAATGAATAATAAACAACCTACAAAATTTAACCATCAATAGAGCAAATTAATCGCCGGTTGACCATTAAATCTTGTTCACGATTATGTTCTGCTTATTTCCATTCTAAGTATTTTTTTTCAGCAAGAGTTACGTACAATATATACTTTCCTACAAACTACATTATGGATACTTAAATCTCTTAGTCGCATATTCAGGTTGAAAAGTTTTATTTCGAGATGAAAACCAAACTATTTGCTGTTGTTGGAACACCACTTGATATTCATTGCAAGACAAATTTGTAGAACTATTGAGAAAATTAACTGAATACAACACTAAAACATTTCTATCAAAACTAAGCACAAGTATTATGCTAAATATTATGAGTACATGACATTCAATTTACCGCATAAAACTGACTTAGGAGATTATAAACCAATTTCAATCCACTACCCGCCAAGCTGAAAATATGACTGTAATGAATGCAATGCCATGTTACAATCATTAAAGAACTGTCTTATTTGTGAATAAAAAGGGGGCCAGGATGTCATAGATCTGTTTTATATCAATCATAAAATAATTCTTAACAAACTCAGCATAAAGAATTGAATGGAAAATGCCTTTCTTTTACGCGTCTTTAATAGTCTGCAATTAAAAAAAAATACAAAAAAAAAAGAGGCCTGGTTTTCGGATAAAGTTTTTCGTCATTTAGTGTAAAGCATGGCCATGTCTAATATATTACATAATTTACACCAGAAGTAATAATTTTTTTGCCAGTGTCATCCAATGCTCTCTAAGCATTGTTGGTTTCACGAACATAAGAATATTAACGAACTTGAAATACGATGAAACTGCGTGTGTTGGAATGGCTTATGACTTAATTGCACATTACACGGGCTATAGATATGGCAGTACATCCATATGTTGGTCCCACGTTGATAATATGTATCACTACCTAGGTTCAAGATTCGTGCACCGATTCGGTTCGGTAAGGAATCACACGGCCGTTGTATCCTCTCCTTACGCAAGACAACCAATATCTGTTGTCACTAGGGCTCAAAATTCTGCAGATATTCTCCGGGTCATAATTTATATTCTAGCTAATTCGACACGTGTTTTATAGGTTCCTGTTGGGGGACCTTGCTGGTCACGAGAGTATTTCAACATGACTCGTACACACAACAGACACACGTACCGTGCGTATACTGGCGTGGTCTTGTTAAATGACTGTACCAGAGATGTCAGTTTCCTGAAATACTATCAAACGTGACCTGGCGTAAAATTCTATGGCACTCCACACCATTAGGCTACGGAGGACATATATTAATCGGAAAACACGTGATGCTAATCGGGACCACTTCAACTGCTGTCGTCTCCGCTGGGTTATAACGGCAGCCTACGCTTGGAACGGTGAACCAGTAACCAAGCTGATGATTGATTTGATTTGATTTTATATGCTTTTTATGAACAGTATGACCCTTTACTAGAAGCAATAACAGGAACAGTAAAATTGAATACATGCATTCCAGCGTTAAACAATGCTCTTCTGCAGAAAGGGCAATATTGGAAATCCAAAGGAAAACTGTAAAAGAAAGCAAGTATTAGTACCACTAAAGAGGAGTAGGGGGGGGGGGACTATCCAAAACCCCCAAGCCGAGCTGATGCCAGTCGCTTGACATCATGTGAAATGGTTCTGCGTGTTGCGGAGTGTCCAGTAACTGCGCCGGGTTGGTGGGTGCCTATGTCGTGTGGTTGCGTGATTCTTGGCGCACAATACGGCGATCCTCCCATGGTGGTGTATGTCTAGCTCGACCGGAAACATCATCACGTGTGTGGGTGCCGTTACACAATCATAGAATCCGACATAGGGCCGCTGTGACATCAAAACGCCACTGCATGCCTGGAAATCGCAATGTTTGTCCACCCGTCCCCATGTAGTCACTCGCAGCGAGGCCTTTATCGAACTCTGTCGAATGCTAGTAGCGCGAATGCATCTATGAAACTTATTCTGTGATCGGTAACATTCCCTCACTGTCGATATAAACGTTCTGGAATCATGCATGCTTCTGTTTGCCGTTACAGATCATTGCAACAAACAACAAACACACCTGACGATGGTATGCACGTGTGTCAAATAAGGCCAAATTTGTATTTTTCATTCTTCTCGATTTTTTTTCAGTCGGTTTGTTATAATAAGTTTGTTCCACAATATCCTGGAGTATGATACATGGGAAGAAGTTGTAAATTATGCGTTTTCTGTTGGTCATGCACAGTTACAGGGTTGGAAATGGTATTTGGCACATATTCTGTGTCGACCATGTTTCCAACATTTGTACACGCTGTTATAAGTAAACAACACATCTTACCAGGTGTGTATACTGTATTAATCCATATTTTAAATTAAATTATCTTCACAAATAAATACAGAAAAATACTCTCTAGTTACTTGCCCTCCTTTGGGATAAACGTTTCCTTGATTAGCGGTAGCACTGAAGTAAATGTAAGGGCTTTTTACATAAGAATGCGATACTGAAATATGTCCGAAACAAAATTAAATATGAAAAAATTACCTACACAGGAAAGTGCCCAAGTCAGTAGCTCACAAAATAAGAGGAAATTATGGAAATATTACATTCAAAAGAGCGTTAAATTTTACAAGCTTAAAATGCAAATATTTCACAGTAAAATTAAAACACAACACGGGTCGTCTGCGATGCCACTGTAGTTAATAAATACATTAAATGAGAAAAAAAAAACGCAGCACGGCCCAGTTCGCAGTGTATTGGTGTCACGTGATTTGATTTGTTGTACTTCTGTCAGCGTCATACTCACAAATAAATCGAGTTTTTGTTCGTAGAAATGACTTTCCTTACCTATATTTTCAACTGTAATTTCTTGTAACGCACTTTTCTTATTTATTTTAGTAGATATACATGAATGAAGTTCTACTGACGAGTTTCCTTTAAGATATTAATCATTTTGATACGTTTTTTTAATCTGTTTAAGTTTTCAGTCTACAAAATAATTCTTAGTCCTTCTGCATAAAACTGTGATTTCAACAAGTTCTGTGCATAAAGTGTGCAGAAAGAACTATACTTTCAAGATTCTTTTAGAATTGGCAAATAGTTAGGTAATTAATCTTCCCCTGTACTTAAACTTAAGACAAATAGAGAGTTGTGGCCAGGAACCAGGTCAAGCGCTTTCTCTTCAAAGAATAACATCTCTTGAAATACTAAATTACCGCACTACTGCTAACTCTATAAATTAACGGGTTTTTCGGACGCAAATTTTCTTAGGATCTCAAAAGATTTCCATATTCTGAGAAACGCATTGCAGAAAAATCTAAATCAATTTAAGAACCATAATTACAACGAAACGAGAAAACACTCATGTTTTATTTCCCAATGTAGTCGCTATCTTTCTATACTTGGTGTGAGACCCTGAAGGACTTCGTAATGGAGGTATAAAATACCTTCACAATAGCGCAAAAATAGAGACTAATCGATTTAATTTGGTACATTTTTATAACAAATCGATTCGGGTAAAACTTACTATAAAATATGTTTCTACAAATGACAAACATTCAATGTGCAAATTATATAAAAGAGTGCTGCAGATTTAAATGATTGTTAATTGATTATTTCATCATATAGGAAAAATTCGTAGCAAAAGATAAAAAAATATTCTAAACCGGGTAAGAAACATTTTTACGCTGTTTGAGAAAAATCATATTAAAAGGAATAACAAGGAATATTCACTTTTTCGATAACTTTTTCAGAATAAAAGTATATTGAAAACTCCAGAAAATTATTAGGTAGGCGTGAGCAGTGCGGGTGCAGGAGGTTCAGGAGGTTCAAATTCACCCCTATTGCATCATGTCATTCGGAAAATAAAAAAGAATCTTGCAAAATCGCATTTCCACTAGACGGTCTGCGTGTTGAAAATAAAAACAAATTAAAAATGTATTTAATGAATCATAGACTATATGTAATGAATATGTTTACATATAGCCTTACCATGTATTTTTAAGATTGTAAAAGTGGATCTTCATTTTGCTGTTTGCACCCCTCTTTACCTGACCCTGCGCAACCCTTAGTATTGAAATGATGTGTTGAAGTCACAAAAATTGTGTCTTAGTGATGTTTGCATCATGTCAAAAATTGGAAAGTATTTGTGCCCCTGTAATACATGACGTAAGCCCTTGCATATCACTTGCAAAAAAAAAAAGCAAATATTGGCTGGCGTCAGTATTATTACTCACAATTCCTTGCAATTTGTATAGCCAAACATTTTAAGAACAACTTTTTTACAAGTAATCCGTACCAGACGTTTTGCTATTGAAAAAAAATTATAAGAAATATTAATGGCTGAAATATTATTTCACAGCATTTTTGTTTGAGGAAATATAAAATCGGCACATTACCTATTGTTGTAATGTTTTTGTTTTGAAATCCATTTCTGTTGCGGACGTATTTTCCTGTGTCCTGCCTGAAGGGAAGGGGAACAGTTTATTTTGGAAAACTATCGTGTCAAGAACTTCTTATGATTATCTACTCGGCTGAAGTTCACTCAGAGGCATAGTCCCTGACAATACCGCCTTATGTAAAATTTTTTATATTAGAGTCTTTAAACTAATAATAAAACTAAAAAATAAAGAAAGACAAACTTATAACGTTTATATTTGGGCGTAAGCTAATCCCTGGGGATTAATTATTAGTATCATCAATTAAACTTTATGAGTAAATATAAAACCATTTAATTAACGATTTCATATATTGTTTCAGGTGTTGCAAATAACAATGTTTTCATTCGTGCTGTACTTCATACATATGCAGCACTTGTTTTTCTATTATTATCAATTAAATGTAGGCATTGTGTTATGCTACATAAATATAAAAATAACACTGATTATGAATACGTTATCCCCAGGGAAAATCATTGGTCACTGAGCGTCGCAGTTTACAGTACTGGCCGAAAATAACTACCCTTGGCCTTGTGCACACAATTTTGTACACTGCATCTGAGTAGGTTAATGACTTTTAAATCTAAATGCTCTAGCGGTGCAGTGTCAATATTTATATTAGACACTACACAAGGTGCATGGCATAACGTCGTGCATTCAAACTTTTCAGAACTCTAGCTAAAATTATACATTCAGACTATTCCTCCGAATCATGTGAAAAATTTAATGGGAAAGATATAAATCATTGTGTTGGTATCAGATTTTGACCCATAAAATGTATTCAACACTCATTATTTAAAATTCTTCTCCGACCAGGCATAGTACACTGAAGAGCCAAAAAAAAAACTAGTACACCAGCCTAATATCGTGTAGGGCGCTCCGAGCACGCAGAAGTGCCGCAAGACGAAGTGGCATGGACTCGACTAATGACTGAAGGTATGCAGGAGGCAATTCACACCATGAATCCTGCAGGGTCTTCCACAAATCCAATCTGCGCCAATTTGATAAAGGGTTGCACGTCTGTTACGTTTAATGATTATCGTCAATCGTCGTTTGTCCCGTTCTTTCACCATCTTTTTCCGGCCGTAGCGATGTCGAAGATAAGACGTTTTACCGGATTCCCTATATTCACGGTACATTCGTGAAATGGTCGTACGCGAAAATCCAAATTTTATCGCTACCTCGGAGATGATATGTCCCATCTCTCGTGCACCAACTTGAACTCCACATTCAAATTCACTTAAATCTTGATAACCTGCCATTTTAGTAGCAGTAACCGATTTAGCTGCCAACCGCATCGCGTTACTCTGATTTGTTTCAAACCTCTGTTATATGCAAACGCACACCTATACCAGTTTTTTTGGCTCTTCAGTGACTTTTGTGTGGAATCTACAGGTAAGAATGCTTTTCGTTATCTGTTTTCAATTCCAGTCCATGGGATGTGTTCCTGTGTTCTGGTTTGAATATCACTGTCGTACCATCGTTTGGATGCTTGCTACCTCTTAATATAATTTTAGTATGCGTAATTTTTCCTTTTTGCCCCAGTCATTAATGTCACTTGCAACCACATAATAATTGGATAAATACTTTTATCTTTTGTCCTTCTGCCACGGTGTCTTCAAAATAATTAAATGGTTCTAAATTAATATACTATATAATTGGTGTTTGTAAATTAGTGTATGAGGGTTGACAGATGGTATTCAAATTATGGGTTGAAGTATTCCATGTATCTACATCGTCATATAAATGATGAGTGTCAACATCTACCTGAGATTGTATTATTCTCTTACTTAAATTTTAGAAATTAATCCTCTAATTAATTTTCGTAGATTTACTACCCAGTTCTGCAACTAAGTTCAAAATGTCCTGTATTAGTTTGTCTGCTCTTTCATTAAGAGAATAAAATTTTTCTGTTGTATCTAGTTGTTAATTTTCTATCGTGTGTCTGGTATCTGATAATTCTATGTTTGCAGTTTTGAACAATTTTTTGTTATTGACGAAATTGCTTCACGCATTTCGAATTTCATAAAAAGTTTCAAGCACACTACATTTTTTTAAATACTTCCTTATTGAACCATACGAGTCACATCTATTATTATAATTGCTACTATGTTTATATGCTTTCAATAATCATTCTTGCAGCGTTACTACGTAATTAGTACATGCATAAGCGTTCCACACAAACAAGCAAACCATGCAGCCATTAATAAATGATTTTTAATGAAATTAATTTATGATAGTGACTTAACCATCCTTGCTATGACAGGGAGGGAAGTACAACTTTTCCACCAGTGTAACAGTCTTGGGTCACCCTAGTGTTTTGTAATGGCTGTCCAGTTGATGTATCTCTATTTCTTAGGGTGAGGTGGATGAAATGATCAAGCATAACTATAATTTATAAGTTTTTCTACTTAGCTCCAAATTCTTATACATAATTGTTTGATTTATTAATGAGCACACATTATACTGATTACCTTTATTGTTCACCAAATCATGATGTTTTTAACACTATATCATGCTCAGCCCTTATTTAAGCCTCAGACACTTTGGCGGATACTCACCACAGCTTGACTCGTCACACCATCACCTCGCAATACGACGAGGGCTCATTCACGTGTCGTCTTAAAGCCTCGAAATCCTCTCGGGGTCACGCGGCGATGAACGACCACGCCCATCTTTACCATTCACAAAATACTTCCACTCCTGTCCTAATGTCTCTCCCCCCACTTGGCAGCTTTATTTGATTTTGACATACCGCACCTCTCTAAACTCCGCAGGCTCCTACAGCTCTGATGTCATAACAAAATGAAAAAAAAATATGGTNGCATAATCAGGGTAGAGACACGTGTCACGAAGCAGGTGAACAGCCAGAACAAACCACAGTTACATGTGTCTTGCTGCGTGTCCTGCTGCGTAGGCTCCATGCCACCCCCCTTCTCCCCCTTAGGCCTCTCGCCTGCCCGTGAGATCTGTGGAGCGTAGAGGTTTCACGCAATATCATTAAATAATCATGTGTATTTTGCCTAAACTCAGAAAATACGTACCACGGAAGAAATAGCTGACGAACTGGTTATTGGTGCCGAAAACACCCCCCTCCACCCCCCTTAGCTAACCTCAGGACAATGTGGAAACGCACTGAAGAAGTAGCTGACGAGAGTAAGCTAGGGGCGAGGTACTACCCCCCCCCAACCCCTTCAGGAACCAGGACACGTGNGCCAATTTGAGAAAGGGTTGCACGTCTGTCATGTTTAATGATTCTCGTCAGTCGTCGTTAGTCCCGTTCTTTCACGATCTTTTTCCGGCCACAGCGATGTTGTAGATGTGATGTTTTACCGGATTCCCGATATTCACGTTACAATNTGAGAAAGGGTTGCACGTCTGTCATGTTTAATGATTCTCGTCAGTCGTCGTTAGTCCCGTTCTTTCACGATCTTTTTCCGGCCACAGCGATGTTGTAGATGTGATGTTTTACCGGATTCCCGATATTCACGTTACAATCGTGAAATGGTCGTACGCGAACATCCAAATGTTATCGCTACCTCGGAGATGCTATGTCCCATCTCTAGTGCGCCGACTATAAAACCACGTTCAAACAAACTTAAATCTTGATAACCTGCCATTGTAGCAGCAGTAACCGATCTAGTTGCCGACCGCATGGCTTTACTCTGATTGGTTTCATACCTCTGTTATTTGCATACGCAGGCCTACGACATTTTTTCGCTCTTCAGGGTATATCATTCAGATTATTCTATAACTGCAATAACCCTGAAGTATATTTATTCGCCTAACTTGTTAAATAATTGGGAAATATTTAGTCATTACCTTCTGAAAATTACTACAGAAGCGATAGTAGTGCAAGAAGTAAAACGATAATAACCCCTAAAATATAATCAAATGATATCATATGTCCTAACAAGGGTACTCTTGCAAAACATAATTTAAAACAAAAATTATATTAAAATTTATACAAATCCAATAGGGTATCTAAATCTCCCTAGGGACATCGCATTGCATTTCTGCGCATTCACTTTAACTATATTTTGNCGACATTTTTTCGCTCTTCAGGGTATATCATTCAGATTATTCTATAACTGCAATAACCCTGAAGTATATTTATTCTCCTAACTTGTTAAATAATTGGGAAATATTTAGTCATTACCTTCTGAAAATTACTACAGAAGCGATAGTAGTGCAAGAAGTAAAACGATAATAACCCCTAAAATATAATCAAATGATATCATATGTCCTAACAAGGGTACTCTTGCAAAACATAATTTAAAACAAAAATTATATTAAAATTTATGCAAATCCAATAGGGTATCTAAATCTCCCTAGGGACATCGCATTGCATTTCTGCGCATTCACTTTAACTATATTTTGNCAAATCCAATAGGGTATCTAAATCTCCCTAGGGACATCGCATTGCATTTCTGCGCATTCACTTTAACTATATTTTGCGTTTGTATAATTTCTTACTAGATATTATCGACACATTATTTTTCTTTTGGTTTTTATTGGTACTAGTTATTAAATATGTTATATTTTATACGTGTAATATATGTAGGTATGAGAAATTAATTTAACAGAAAGGAAGATTCTTTAAAGAATAAAAAGCTTGTAATACGTCACAGATTTAGACACAACTAAACACATAAAACATGGAATTATTCTTAAACGGGTTCAATGAAAAAGCATTATTATACCGCGGATTGACTGAATAACACTTTCAACATCGACAGACTCCGTAGACACTGTTTAGTAATAGTCTTTACTTTACCGTTGATAGGGAACTAAACTCAGTGTATTAACTGTACACGTCACTTAAATACTTAACATGCGTCTCTTAAAAATTTTTTTTTGTCTTTTTGGAAGCCCAAATGTCAACACGGTTGAGTTAAAATTTAAAAGGAATAAATTCCTTTTGAATTTTTAAATAAATACCGTAACTTGCATAACGTTCGGTGTGTTAATATCGTTGTTATGTTAGATTAAATCCGTTTCATCATGTGCTGGAATTTTATTTTCTATTTGATGTTATACTTAAAGACACTATTAATGAACTTATTTAATATGCGTATTTCATCCGTAAAGATTCACATACATAGCCTGAAGTATTTTTTAACTAGTGAATCAGTTACAACGATGAGTGTGCTTAATTTTCCCTGCCACAATACACGCCTGCAGAATAAACGAAAACTTCCACACACTTTTCAATCACTACGGAGACCGGGTAATGAGCCTCTGTGATGGCAGCTGCGGAAAAGGAAAGACGTCACCCTCGGCTATCTCATTCCACTAACTGCCTTTCGTTTCCAACCTCCACCTCCCCGCGTCGAATACTATATGCCGCTTGCAGGACACGCAGAAAAAACTTATTTAATTATTATTACCCCAAATATTTCGTAAATTTATAAAGTGGAAATTTAGACTTATAACATTAATGCATTTTTTTCCACAAATATGTTTGGACGCAGTTCATAAAGATGCTCTTTTTAAATGTGAACGAGTAATATTATAAACATGTGGCAATAGCGTACCAGCCATGTTACTATATCAATAGTCAATGAAGATAAACAATAGTGGCTGAAAAGTGTCATGTGATGGTTTAGGGAGCAACGCTGGCCCACAACCAACCCCCCCCCCCCCCCCCC
>NQII01004579.1:25631-89427 GCA_002778355.1 Clitarchus hookeri
CCCAGATGACAGCCTACCAACACTCACCGCTGAGTTAAGTATGAAAATCGGCGCCTAGAGAAGCCCCACTCAACCACGAAGTCGCCCAGTGAATACGAGTAGTCAAATTAGGTACCACACCTCGGAAGTGCTGATATATGTAGTTCTTGTGTAAACTCCAGACAATATATTCGTCCTTAAAAATGAAACAGCAACCGACTAAGGTATTGCAAACCCCTTAACCTCCAGGCATCATATAGTCTGGGCCTGGGGGCATTAACAACGACACTATAAGCCACTCTGTCTTCCACAGTGGTCGTAAAGCGTCAAAAGTAAATATGATTATGAAGTCCAGCATGTTGTCTAATCAACTCGCAAAATACTGCGGCCTCTTCGAAATACCCAATGACGCGTATTTTCCTTTGCGTGACATAATTTGTTTTATCTCAGACTTCTTTCGAGTTTTCCAACATGTTTTATTAATAAAATTTTATTCTGCCGTTAAATTGTAGAGATATTGCAAAGGAGGTACGCAGAAAAATGTCATGCATGTCCTGCGTATTTTACGAAGCACAATCATGTTATTTCACTTTCACGAAAGTGAATTTTATTGTATGTTACGGGAATGTAATTTCTATTTAAAGAAGTATGTGTTCCATTCAAGGTTAGTGAAAGTTATATACCAATTATAACGTAAGTAACGCAACAATTTTTTTATATTATATATTTAACAGCTTCAATTGTGAGTCTGGTATAAAGAAAATAATAAAATATCTTATGTGTCCTTCCTTTATAGTAGATGACAGAAGTTTTGATAAATTTCGGTACATCACTATGATAGTAACATACATTAATAATATTCTGCAAAGAACTATTAAATTGTTTTGTTCCAATCAGTTTCTTATTCTTAAAATATTTAGGCCATAGACGTTTGCTATGAGTTTACTAACTTTATTACCATTAATATTGAAATCACTGATACTGAATCAGCATTTGAAGTAACTAGGATGAAAGTAACGCTAGAATACGGGATGGCGTCTAGCAATAATTATTTTTATAAGAATGCTTTCGTTAATTCAGTTTATAACTAAACCATTCCATATTGCAGTTAAATTAAGTAAAGAAACTAAATATAATCGTCAATATAAGTTATATTTTACATTCACCGCGTTCGTCTCTAAAGCACTTGAACTTTCGTCACATTTACACCTAGATTTTATGGTAGCACTAATGGATAATAGAGGCGAGTAATACATAACATTTACCAAACGGTTTTCCAATAAGAGGTCGTTTAAACGTTAAAAAAAATATTATTCCTGTCTGAAACTATCGTTTGTTTTAAGCACTGTGAAGATATTTATTTTATTCAAAACGGCGTGAAATTAAAATGGGTTTATTGCAAAAGTTGAACTAATTTAAATTATGAGCAATATTTTAGTAGAAAAGCAAACTTTCACATCACTGTAAGGCAGTTAATGAAGCAGTTCGGTGCTGTTCACCCTGTTGAAGCGCTTTAACGGCAGTGACTGACTACGTCTGTTTTACTTCTCACGTCACCCCATGTACTTCATTAAATTCTATAACATGAAACATTTATTCCTGTTCGAACTCACCAACAATAATATTTTGTCATAAATGAAATAGGACAGTGGTTGACGGTTTGGCCGTAATATGCAGGGTCGTCTCTCATGTATTTATTTCAGCTGTTCTTTTATTACGTGTTAATGTTTGAATAAAACTGGAAGGAATAAAATGAGAGTTGTGAAAACTCACTGTAAGAATTTTAGTTTATTGCTTTTATATGCTGATGCAACCCGTAGTGAAGTATGAAAATAAACGTTATAATGCAAATGGTTTTGTAAATATAGTCGTATTATTGCTTCTGAAATAAATAAGCACGAAAAAATTTAAGACTCTATGGTACGGAATAACAATTCCTTTTTTACAATTGCTTGCTTAATTGATTTTTTACACATTACTGATTAAATGTTTTGGCTTCCATTTGTATGTATTGTCGACAATGCACAAATGATAAATGTAAATAAAATTGGAAATTTATTAGCAAGTAGGGAAACATGCATATATATATATATATCTACACTCACATAACTCTTCAGAAAATATTCTACTCTATTAAACATTTTCTCAAAATATTTTGTTTCCGCTTGCCGTTTGTATTATACGAAGTAGAGTTTTAAGAAGTCAAAGAAGCTTAGTGATAAACTAAACAGCACGTGCGTTGAAACAGTTGCAGATATTCTGCAATGTATTTTTAAATAAGGCGCTATTGCATAAAAAGTGCAATTTGTTCAAAGTTTTACGAACGCACTGAGTAGGCGTATTTAACGACAACTATGCCTTCCCATGTATACTAAAATATGTGCTCATGTAAATTTGTACGGAAACGCAAGCAGGCATTCAAAATTTAGTTGCAAATACAGTAAAAAAATGTTTTATCACAGTGAAACATTTTATATTTTCTTGCCACTGTAACTAAAATACAATGATTGTATTAAAAACAGACTTCACGAAATAAAAAGTAGATCAGCAATGGAGGACCCCAAAAATGTAACACCAAAATTTAAATATGGAAGTGATTCAACTTAAATTTAACGATTTATTATAGTCCTTAAACGGTAAACACAAACCGGTTTTTATTTGAATTCCCTGCTATTAACTCGTACCCTATATAAAGTTGCGAAACATACGCCATGCAATTGGACAGTTACTGAAACACGATGATTGAAAAAAAAAAGTATTATGGGTACAATAACATTCGAAAAGGAAATATAAAAAATATGTTACTCCCATTTGTCAAAAATGGCCGTTTTGTGATACAATGAACAACAATTATCGAATATTTACAAAGAATTCGTAGATGTCCATGACTAGGGATACTCGAATTTTGCGAAAACTTTTTACTACAAGTTTTATTTCATAACACTTTAGCTTAAATTCCCTTTTTATTGTATGATCTAGGCGCTGCGATACTTAGGCGTATACCCGCGAATCACAAATGTATAGTATCGGAGTTCCCTAATTATGATTGATCCGTCAAGTAAGAAAATGTCATCTCACAAAGACTCGTGGCCAATAAGCGATGGAAAACAGCTGGCACGCCCGTACGAAAATTAAATATAGCAAATGCGGGAAACCTTTCGCAAAATTCTGGTGTCCCTATTCCAGACACGTTAAAAAATGAGGGTTCATTTTTTAACTAACAAGTAGAATCTCTTATTACCAGGCTGAGCCCAACAAAGAATTATATAATGACTCATATCTTTAAATAATGATACGTATTTAATCAATGACATTCTGTCGGCGAATAAAATTATCGGCATATATAACAAAAAACATATATATATTATTTTATATACATGCCCTAAATTATGTTTAAAAGAAGGTTTATGCAATGTACCATCGTAGCTAGAAAAATTTGTGCAACTTGTAATAATAATAATATTAATAATAATTTGAAATTGTGGCAGTAAGATAATAAGAATATCGATCAGTGATAAGTAATAAACTAAAATTACATGTTACGGCGCACGCACGTAAGTCTGACGAGAAAGCTGCCGATTCTTTTCGTGTGGAGATACGTCCGATACATTCTCAAGTGATATAACAAGCAAGATATTCGCCAGGCGTGACTCATTGCGAAACATATGCCAAAGAAAACTGACGGGAGATCGATATGGACAACTGACTCAGTTAAAGAAAAGGTGTATATTAAGGCTGCGAGAAGAAGTGTGAAAATCGCGTCGAACTGCTTCTAATTTGCTCCGTTCAAATTTTACTGCAATATTGTGATGGAAGCTATGGACGAATAGACGTAGGCCCTACTTACACGCGATGGGACCTTTCTGGATGACCCCGAAATATTACCAGGATGGACGACCATATTATCTCCAAAAGTTATGTAAAGAGCTAGTGGCTACCATGTTCACCATCCAGAAGCATGAGGTAGCTTGAATGGAGCGACGCACCTATATCAGCAGCATTTCTATACACCTATTACAGGTAAATCTGCGATTCCGATGATCTTTACACGTTCTTCCATCAATAGCTCAACACATTTTTTTTTTTTCGTTTGCAGTGTTATCAGCGGAGAACAATGTGAAATTATAAAAACTGATGAAGTTTTGACTGAAACGGCGAATCATTTTTTCCTTTGGGAATGGATAAAGAACACGTTGGCTGAGCGCTGAAATCCTGCACCTCCTTGCAGTGTCACACGTCTGCAACTAATATCATAAAAGGACGATCTCGGGAGTCACCGCATTTAATGGTATTTCGCCACTTTTAACGACTGTGCCAATGAATGCACAGCCGTAGGTCGAAGACATCTTGTGGTAGTAGGTTTCTTGGCTGAGTGCCCATGAGAGAGTTTCCTCGAAGAATACACTCATCTTCCCTCACACAGCTCTGGTTTCCCGGTAATGTTTTGCTTCCACATTTCCGTGGCATGCCTGATCGTCCATCCAATATTTGTGAAACAAATACGGTGCCAGCTTTTTCCGTGTCGATGTTTTCATGATTTTGAACACAACTTGCTTTGTACGTGGACAAATCTGCCTTATGAAAACGTAGTGTAAATATTTAATTTGAAGCCCTGTTGTTTCGACGCATTCGTGTCGATACGAGGCCGTCTGACGAGGTACTAATTGTACTCGTCTTCTGTTTCGCAGATCACAGGAAATCTGGCCTTATTCATTGCTCATATTACATGCTATCCTGCACCACTACACTTTGTTCAGATCAAACGTTGTCCTCTTTTTATATCAATACATGTACAGGATATTACTTCATTCGCTCTAGGACCCTGATGCTCCCGAATAAATCTCAAAATACTGGCAAAATTGCAGCAAAATAAGGATTTTTTTTAAAATAATAAAATATAATAATGATGTGTGAAGTGTTATACATGACATTGATAAAAAATATGTTGCTGACAACTGATAGGCCTACTTTCCTTCACATGGGTGCAAATAAAGTTTAGTGAAATTCTTAAAACTGAGATGGCAGGCAGGCAGACGTTGACTTCTCATTGACAGCAAATCTTTAGATATGAAACCAAAAACATGTAAAACAGTACCAAGAAAATTAATAAACAAAAGCTATTTACACGGGATTCTAATTCAGAAAAACCCGTTAAATTAAGCCAGTGTGCAATTAAATACATCACGGAGGTAGGATTCGGAGCATCAACTTCGGTTGTAATCAATTTAAAGTTTTGACTGGTAGCGTTCACTAAACTGAAATATCTACACGACCATCATTTTGAAAATAAGAGTCTGAGCCACTAAAACACACAAGTTTACATGGCCTATCATAACGCCACTTGAGTAAAAAATTTGAGGGAAATCGGTTGATTGGTCTCCGAGATATGACATAATAAATCCAATGTTCATGTGACGATCTTCATAAATCGAGGGAAAAAAAATTATTGTGTTATTACATTCGATGATTGCCATAGAGACAATATACACAGTTGAATGAAAATATGTTGGGTTGTTTCATAGATATAGCACACTAAGCTGAAATGTTATGTAAGGGCGTCATTCGAAAAAAAAAGACTTACACACTTAAAACGAATAAATTAATATGGCCTACCACAGTTCGACTTCTTCGGCAAATTTGAAAGGAATCGATTTATTGTTTCCCGATATACGACATAAAAATGAGATGTTTTCATGTGGGGCTATATTACAAAATGACGGAGATATGGGACATTGCAAATACAATTTTTATGCATATAATAGATTCTGTCAGCATACAAAGTAAAGTTGAAATTTGTTTTGTAATTTGTTGATAAAAAATCTTGAGCCAAATTTATTGTATGACCTTTCTTGAAAATATGTGTGTCTGACCCTTTCAAAGTTTATCAGTATATATGTCAGCCATAGTGCTACTTATTTGCCAAATTTGGTATGATTAGGTTTTTTTCGGAGATATTGGGTAATTTTATCATGAGATACTATTTTACAAAATGGCCAACAAAAGAGACTCTGTATGGGCACATTTGATGGTTGTAATATAATTTTATAGTATACAGCCAGCGTACAAAGTAACATTGGAATTAATTATATTGTTTCAACGATACTACAATAAAAAATATATATATAACCCCTATTTTCAAAATAGGTGTCTGACATACCAAAAAAAGCATCCAACATAACCTACCGCAGTACTACTTGGTTGCCATATTTGGCATGAATCGGTCAATTGTTTCCCAAGATATGACATTTAAAACTATATATCCACGTGGTGTCATCTTTCAAAATGGAGTACAATAGGGGCTCTCTATAAACACATGAGACATTCGTTGTGTACATTTCCAGAATTCAAAGGTAAGTTGTAATCGAATAAATATTTACGAATAAATGGCATAGCTACAACTTAAAAATAACTACTTGGTAGCCATTTTGAAATATGTGCCTGACATACATGAAATATTTTTATATATCAAGTGACGCAGTACTGTTCCTATGCCAAATTTGGTAGCAATTTGTCAATTGTTTCCCGAGAGATTAAGCAAAATTGTATTATTTGATTTGGTGCTATCTTCCATAATGGCGGACAAAAGTGATTATTTTTAAGTATATCACGCTTGATATATATATATACTGTCATAGTACAAAATTTGGTTGAAATTGGGAAAACGGTATNAATTATTTTAAAGTATATCACGCTTGATATATATATATACTGTCATAGTACAAAATTTGGTTGAAAATGGGAAAACGGTATTGTAGTTATACCTAATAAACCTAAAATCTTTGTATTGATGCAATTTTGAAAACAAGGACTAAATTGAAATCAATTACTAACACTTATCAGGCCTGCCATAGGAGTACGTGTGTGCCAAATTTGGCGATAATTGGTTGTGAAATTTTCGAGATATAACGTAAAAGCTTATTTTTTATTGAGGTGGTCTTCCAGAATTCAATGCGTAGAATTTGGCTGTCAGCATACAACATTTGGTTAAATCGGTTGGATGGTTTTCAAGATGTGACATATTACCCTAAACTTCAAATTGGCAGCCATTTTTTAAGTTAGAGCCTTGCGTGATATAAAACTATAAACGTAAGGTGACCTTACTTAGTACTTACTATATGTGTAATAAGTTTGGTGGAATTCTGTTAACGCGTTCAAAAATTTAAAGCGGACACACACGCGAACACACAGACACACATACATACACACACATAACACACATGCACACACATATACACACGTCATATACATACACACAGACAAGAAAGTGTTGTCATAAGCCTTCCTTTTCTTTGGAAAGTAGAATAAAAATAGTTAAATTATTGTAATTTACAAAAATTTTCTCCGAGGAAATAAATATATCTTTATTTTATGTGTATTTGAAATTGTGTTAAAAGAAACGGAGGAGGTACAAATGTAGATGGAGTGGCAGGGAAGAAAATATAAATTAAGCTTCATGTAATTAATTATGTTTAGTTTAAAATGTTTTCAAACTCATTCAACAATGAATGAGAAACACTTCTGAGAAAAAACAAAACTAAAGTGTTTGTAATCACCCCCTCCCCCCTTCCTCCTTCTTGTTTAGTATGATATTCCTTCGATCAAAATGTTATTCTTAGTATTACGAGTAATAAACTTCGATAACATTGGCATTCCGCAGATAACTCGAATCTTCATTCGTGTATGCGCCTCCTGGCACCACATTCTGCACTCCCACTATTGACAGAATATCCTAAGTTAATTCGCCGAACTAAACTTTACACCTGGGTATGTTCCAGACTCTTCCCCAAGAATACAAAACTATTTCAGTACTTACTTCTGCGCCCAAGCACCATTGCCGTGTAATTTAATCAATAAGGATTACGCTATTTCAATGATGGAGTGAAAGTTAATACGAGAATAACTGAGATGCCACTCATAGAGAACGCAAAAATTTTCATGTATTTTATTTCAAAATATGCGAATATCATAGAGTGTTTACAAAATTTGCCCTTTAAAAATTCGAAATCTTATCTTTTCTTTATTAAGACTGTCCAGCATGTGTTTCTGAAAGCTCGGTCTCAGACATCGCAAAAGTATAGACTTAGACCATTTCTTGCGGATCTGTCCGCAGATATTGGCCATTGTAGACACAAATGTCTTTTATATGAATACGTGCACGCACACACTAATATATATATATATAAAGTTATAAAGTAGTGTGCACTTCATAAGGATTCCCTTAATGGTATTTCATAAGTGTTTTAACCAATCACGTTTAAAATTTTAATCACTTAACACTATCTACATTTGTGTAGGTGAAAAACGCCAAGAATTGTGGTTGCATGTTAGTCACAAAAAATAAGGTGAAAATATTTAACACGACGTGAGGTAATTCCTAAGAGCGGTAATAGCCTTTCATATTGAAGATCGAACAAATAACGCTACGTGTTGCAAATATTAACAAACTATTTAAGATAGGATTCTGAATGACTGTATAACGTTTTATGAATAATGTGCAACTGAGCATATGTTTGCAACTACTGAAAACAAATAATCATATTTCAAAATTTATAATATTAATCAGTTTTAAAGCTCTTATATTGCCCTTAATTTCTTAACGGGTATAAGTAGTAGTTTTAAACGACGAGATTGTGAACCGGTTACAAAAGATTTTCAAATAGGACTCATGGTAATATATCCACAAAAATACGAAGGACTGAAGTTAAATACATGAAATGAGATTTATTCAGGATACAATGTATTTTATGTTAAAAGCTGATGCATTTCATATATGAATAGCGCACATGTAAAACGGAGTATGTTCACTGAAAATAAAAACGATTTTTATAGTTTTTATTTGTTCTTCAGACCATTCCACGTGTAAAAGTATACAATTCAAGGGCAAAGGTAGTTTAAACCTGTAGAAATTAAATGGTGAAATTATCGTACAGATTCAAAACTCTGATTGTGGTTGAACAGTTCAGAAGCAAAACTCGTCACCACCACTACAGAAGAAATTCTAAGAATGTTCCATTACAAGAGACTGTAGAATATTTTACCAGAAGCAAAACTGGATATAGCCATCGAATCATAAATGTATATTCCTTTAGGCAGAGCAGGATAATGCAGTACAGGAATGTGTAAAACAGCGCAGTACAATGCATATACGTATTAAGTACTTCAATCGACATGGCTCAAAGAATTTGCCGAAGACGGTAAGGCATTAACAATTCTGTCTCATTTAAAAGAGAGGAGAGGATCGCACGGGAAACTATTTCACGAATAAAAATGTAAATGTAAAGTAATTTACTTCAAAACTGATTCCTCTACAATCCCATTATTGCAGAGAACGAATTGTAACCAGGCAATACTTGTCCAGTGATTTGAGTATTACCAAGCTAAATGAGATTTACAACAGTAGCTTGAACTAAGAGTTTGAAGATAATTACAAATTTTTTAGATAAATATTTTTTCCACAGTTTAATATTGCGTATTCAAGCCCTACTAGAGATTGTTGCACCTAATGTTTACAGCTTGAAGGTTAACTCAAGGCCTCGAAGGAGTTGTCTAAGGAGAAACAGGTAATACCATTTAAGTTAGACATTCACAAAATTAAGACAAAAGCATGTATGATAGATTTGAAAAAAAAAAATAAGGTGGAGGCTTATTATTCAGTTTTCATTTTGAAAAGAATTTCACTATTTTAAAGATACCAGATCAGAGTGCATACTAGAGCCGCCAACTGTACATGTACAGTTTCACAATGTGTGAACATACTTCGAAAGAGTCACAAAGACGGTACGATGCTGTTATGTACACATGGAACGAATGTGATTTCTTTAAACGATCGAATGAATTAGTTTCACGTGTACACCATAGCTTACTTGGAAGCAAAAAAACTGGGATTCACACCATTATACGTTTTTATAATTGTTGNTACACATGGAACGAATGTGATTTCTTTAAACGATCCAATGAATTAGTTTTATGTGTACACCATAGCTTACTTGCAAGCAAAAAAATGGGATTCACACCATTATACGTTTTTATAATTGTTGCGTCAATTAGAAAAAAAAATTTGATCCGCATGTTATCTTTGATGTAGGACACTCTTTCCTAACAACCGACAATAATTTTGGGCAGTTAGAAAAAATATTTACAAACAAATATACAATCTTATTAGCTGAAGATTACTGTAAAATATTATAAGAACATGTAACTGTATTACTTTTAAGGCAGGACTGTCCTCACAGAAACTGGAAGTGTACTGTGTTTTCTGTATTAAAACCACTGGGATGATGGAGTTTAAAAAAAATTATGACTGTGAAAGGGGATATTATCAATAGGCCTAAAATTGGACCTCTCATTTTCAGAACAGGAGTCACCTTCAACATTAATACAGGAGAAGGAAAATACGTAAGCAAGAAAGGAAATATATAGAGAACATGTAAAACACTGTGTTCCTACTTGAGATACACTTAAGGAGGCCACACTTAAGGATGTTAAAGCACTTACCACAAAGCACTTCGTCATAAATTGGAAGATGAAAAAGCTATTGGGATATTACAAAAATTATATTGACAGCCAAACAGTTCATGCTGGCAACATACAGGTCAGCACAGACTTCGAAACTGTTAATTGTGTTATTAAAAACTTGCAGTTTCATCTTTAAAATATAATTTTTATATTTTGTGTGAATACTATGTATGTGACACGTACTTTTGAATCTTTGCCTACTTCTTATTTAACATATTTTTTGTATTCATGTAGTGTATTTCAGTAATGATGATTAGTACTTTTTGCTTTTCTCAAATATTTGTGGACCCTAAAAAAAATTTGTGAATTTAATTGCACAGTACACTTTTTAATACCCTTTTAAATATATATTTTTTAAATTAAATTGTCTTATTACAATTAAATGAGTTGAATTATTAATGGCATTTCATTCATGAATAAATCCCATTTAACAATAAAATTTGATTTCAATATAGATTCAATACTTGGTAAAGACTATATACAGAAGCAAAACTTGTTATGAGTAAATAATTTTTTCCATTTATTTATAATTCTTTGGATCTAATGTTATTATCAGGCCTTTACACAAATACTCAGAAAGGCATTCAAGGATTCACAATTACATTTTCCCGTTTTCAACCTATTATATATCTTGTATACTCCATTCACCGTTACTTACCACTTTTCTGAAGCCCTGCTTAAGTTCAACTTTCAGGATATTGCTCCAGCTCATGCAGAGAAAGGTTAAGAGAATATAGAAAATTACACCAAAGTGACAACGCACTGAATTCGTGTGCACACAATATAATGATATTTTGAATAAGAACTGTCTCTTACTAACCATTACCAACACACCTGTTTTCTCACTGTTTTTATAAATGTCAATTATAAATGAAAAAAACATAATTTATAGGTATAATATAATAAAAAATTATGTATAATCAAACATAAATTACTTTAACGTATTCAGAAGTACAAAACGCTTGCTATACGTGGCATATTTAGTAAATAAACTAGCACATCACATTTGGAGTGTTATTTTAAAGGTTCTTTTCAAAAAGTGTATTTTTTCATTACCTGAAAAATTCTTCCATATGGAAATACCCAGTTTTGCGTGTATGCGACTTAATTGTTCTTATTTTTTGCGTATATTTTTCTCCTCGATGCTAATGAGTGTTATACACAAGCAGACATATATGTTTTTTTAAATAATATTATGAGCAAATTCCTCGGCAACTGCGGCATTAAGGATAAAATCATAAGGTACATTTTTTGTTACATTTGTTTACTTTCCAACTACTAACTCGCCATTTAATGCGAAATTATACATCCGCATTTTAGAGAAAGTGAAAAAAGGCCGGTAAACACGATTATTTTTAAATAATTGTATAACCACGTGGAATAACTTTTAGAAGATGATGAAATTTTTACATTAAAACTTAACCAAAAAAATTTAATCTTTTATAGAGTAAGATAATGATTCAGCATTTTTTTCCAACTTCAAAGTTTCACGCATTTATTAATATACTGTAAATTTATGTAATGAATCGTCTTGACCGACTGACTCGCTCTCATTCACTCATCAACGCACAGCGCAAAACTCTAAATGCAAAAGCATGAACATTTAGGTATATTTTTCCATTAGGGTGCAGACACCCCCCAAAAAGAATTTTCTATCATTGATAGCTTTGATGACCTGCATTATACTAACCTGTCAGATGAAAACATTTCCTGACTCTTTGTTAATTGCTACTTTCTAAAATGTCATACTCAATACTTTCTCACCGATATACAGGAGCAGGAATACTACAAGTGCACAAAACAATATTTTCCAATATTTAGAAGTGAATCCACACAAATTTATGTGGCCAGCAACAAATACAAATAACTTAAAAATAAAATAACATCACTAACTTTATAAAAATGAGACATGGAATTTGAAGTCAATAATTTAATTCATATTTTATACCTAACAACTACACAAGCGAAGAAATTTGCGTAAGAGAATATAATAATAAGTGCTTATCCCATCATTATGTCTAATCGTCTCTGTTGTGCAAATTCCAGCATGCAGTTTACATTGGGACACCTCCCTCGCGAATATGCAGCGAAACTCCCCTAAGTATGCCAAAATCACATGCGGTTAACGTAGAACTAAAAAAGTACAAAAACAAATGTCATCGCTAAATCATCCAGATCCTAAGATAAAGCCTTTCTCTATCGTCAAACGGCGTCAGAAATGAACCCTCGCCTCTTCATTTCCTTTGTTACCCTCTGCTGCTATAAACTGCATACTTGGTTACCAAAAAAATATCGCCGCATAACGACTTGGTTATATCAGGAATGGCAATTATATGGAATTAACAATAGAAAATATTGACGTCTTGGTGGTAGTTCACTGTGCGGGTAAGACTGGTGAACACAAAGGAAAACCGACGAAAATGCTGGTATTCTATTTAACAGTTCGAGCGTAAATGAGATTTCCTGCACTCTAAAGTTAGCCCGGTTACCCGCTGATCAGCTCAGCAGTTTCGAACTTAGAAAACCAGTTATTACGGTCGGAAGATTTTTACAGTTATTATTCGCTTTTTCTTTGAACATTACTACCCTCTAGAATTTCAAATTGTGAGGGTGCAAAGGGTGGCCAAAATGATGATGCAGTGGAAACTTATTTCACGGAAGTTTAAGAAAAGTTACTTCACAATACCAGCAGGGATTGTTTGGTGACCCATTGAGATTTATAAGATTATGTGAATTGGCATCACTTATTTAGCATAAGTATTGTATTCACAATCATCACTACAAACCATATATATGTAATAGTCTATAAAGGACAATTGTTTTAAATATTTATGTTTAATATTCAGTTTGGAAAGTTTTTCTTAAGTGTGCTAAAAGCGATTATACTTCTATAGTTATAGAAGCCTCTGAAATACTTAACAATAATTTCTGCCCGTGAGTTAATTAGGTGCGAATCATCTGCGGGCCTGCTTCCTTCCCACAAAAGTGTGATAATTATTGCCCTCGTTCACTGACCTCTCAATAAATTTTTAGGTAATGAATCAATAATCAGGAAAACCAAAGCGTAGGCGCTGATAAAAATTTTACATTTGTGTCGGTCGTTTCTCAAATGTATATGGCGTTGCACTGAAAATTCAGTCTGGTCTCCAAACTGTTCCTTTATTTTACGTACTTAGACAATGTGGCGGATATTATATTCAGGAGCAGCATTATCACAGAAGATGTAAAGTAGTCCACTTGAGTTCAGATTGCATCTTAATCGTAGCAATGAACTTTAGAAGTAAATTCTTGGGGGTAAAAAAGAAGCAGCGATGTATATGAGCCGAGATCCACCTCAAATATAAAGGCAG
This sequence comes from Clitarchus hookeri, assembly GCA_002778355.1. Taxonomy (NCBI): domain Eukaryota; kingdom Metazoa; phylum Arthropoda; class Insecta; order Phasmatodea; family Phasmatidae; genus Clitarchus; species Clitarchus hookeri. Next base: position 39,476 of record NQII01004579.1, read on the forward strand.
TGTACACGGCTTTTGAAGAAGAGCAAAATAAGTATTTCGTGTTATAGTGTATCAAAATATCTCGTGTTAGCTCAGGGTAGTCACTTATAAGTCAATACCAACCCTTATGCAAAGGTCGTCATGGTCAGAAAACATGAACGGTCTAGGAACATTTAGGTAGTCGTTGTAGGTGACTATCAATGGAACGCATCTGTTGCGATAATGTCTACCTGGTGATGTGTGCAGCCAAATAATGCCGTTGATATTACCATATATTCTCCAGTATGCACATCTGAGCATTGAGGATACATCTGGCTGCAGCAGAACGATACCCAGCAGAATGGTACCCAACAGAAGGGCCCCTTAAGCAGGCAACACGCAGAGCACAAAACTAACGCAGACTACCTACATCCTTTCATTAGCAATATTCTTACGTATAAGAATAAATTTTTAAGAGTTTTAAAGCAGGGCAACCATTTTTGTACATTTTTAAGTGGTGACCAATAAAAATTCATGAAAATTTTATGATTACTGAAAACAGTCAACGACAATCCCAATTTCTTAACACCAGTGGATGTTACTTATAATAGCCTGGTAAAAACTGAATTATTATAAATTTCGATTCTACGTTTTCAATGTTCGTTTCCTTCCAAATGCAGTAGCTCCTTTTATTTTAATTAAAAATATTTCACACGAAATTTCCAAAATGATTTAGAACCTCATCATAACGTATTTGTATCCAAAGTAAAACCTAATTATTTAACTTATTATACGTTATAAATTACTGACAAATCGTATTTTACTTAAAAGATTACTGATGTATGAATATCGCATGTAGGTTATACTATGGGCATAAATATTACAATTTAGTAGCGATGAAATTGTTTGCAATCTCACTGTAATTTGCTTTCAGCAGCCATAATGCTCCTTTTTATCTACGCAAACCAACATTCTTTTAAGAGAGTACACAAACAAGTAAGTAATTACCAACGAGTTCTCACTCATGACAACATTCCACATCTTACAAGCAAACTATTTCGTTCCAGGAATGTGTATTTGCAGTAGGCCTAAAAGCTTGCCATCAATCCCAGTTATTACAGTGAAAAGTGCGCGTCAGTTTCTATCATATTCGCTCCTGACCGTACCATGCTTTCGTTATAACCAATATGACTTTTTCACCGCCTATATCCGCACGATCGATAGTAATTTTAATGCCTGTAATTAAAAATTAATGACATGAAATTGGAAATTACCTGCATTCTCTACCAGCCTTGAAAATAAAATCACTTGGTATAGATTTTCTCACGCGCATTGTTTCCACTATATAAATTATATTATTAATTACCCGATGCTAAAAGTAGAATAGTATGAATATGTTGTGATACAATTGTAATGTTTTAAGTTAAGGCAAATCGATATGTACATTTTTCTTTATACACATTTAAGCACGAATTTGCATAGTATATTAAGGTTATAAGAAATTTCACCTTTTCCCTTGACTGGCGCATGAGTAAAATAATTGTGCCTAAGGAAACGCAAATGTTACACATGGCAGACGGCAACAAATCAGAAAAACAATATCTTAAGCAGGGTTTTCAAAAGTGCTGAAATAACCATGATCAGTCTGTATTTAAATTTATGGATGAAAGTAAGGGGACATTTTTGCCTCATAAAAAGGCATTTAACCTACACAAAACAAGTGACACGATTAGATGATTTTATGTTTACAGTGGGTTAAAGTGTTCACAGTTTTCCCCTACAGCAGAAAATTCTAACTACTACTTCAATTCTATTATAATTACCACAACAATATATTGATAAAAAATGGAGGTGAAACTAGCTATAGGGTAATCGTACGGGAATGGTAAATTTAATGGAAGGAAATGAGGAGAAACAGTGTTGTACTTGTGGAAAAACAAGAGCTCAGATACTAACTTAGAGATTACGTATTCTCAATGAGCGTGGTTCAACAAGAAGGCAGGATTATTAAGCACAAGGATGAGAAATACATGTTGAGATCGTGTCGTACAGTATTATGAATGAAATGCAGGCCTGAAGTAACCAATATCAAAATAAGCGGGAAGCGATAATCGCAAATGCAGTAGGTAAATATTTTTATTAAAGGATAAATAATGCCGTGTTCCAAGTAAACAACTGTAGTTTAATATCATGTAACATTTAAAGATAATTATTACTTATTGCCTTTTGAGAAATTTATACCTAAATCTTCTTAGAAATTATGTTTACGTTATCAAAAAAATCCGTATCAAAATGAATTGTGCGAAAAGTTTGCCAGCTCGCACACTGCGAAGAAGAATATAAAGAGACGGCTACACAAATACTACATAGCATTCCGCTCTGACGTGTAAGAAACAGACATGTAAAATTGAATAAATTTTACAAATGACATTACAACAATTATGAGGCTGGCGAGTTTATAACTCAATATTTCACTTAGTGCTGCGTCTTTCTCCTTACAACTCTGATTATAATCCAGCCGAATTTATGGGTGTGTGTGTGTGTTATTCAATAGGTAAAACACCGACATGTCGATTTAAAAATTAATGAAGCAAAAGCTTCGGGTAACAGCTGTTCTCCGAGGTAGTTCAAGATAAATGGAAGGTTATAGTGCAAATGCAAAACAATTTAAGATAGTGGTCAAATAGAATATTTTTGTAATTAATATATTTATAGTACAAGTAGGTATTAGCTTAACTAGGTAGAGTCAATGACACGTCTGGTGACACAGAACTATTATGGAAAAAATATTTCTGAAAGTCACGAATAACCTGGAGTTTAATAATTACAGTATGTTATCCGAATGTAATATGCGTTATACGATATAATGTTTTTAGCACTGTGTTTATAAACACGTTTTGTATCAGCACCTCCCTCTTAGCTCTGCCACCTGATGGAGAAACAGCGAGCTGCGTAGTAGAGGCAGTTTTAGGTATTATGTACAACTACAACGAAACCCTTCCTACATTTAGTGCCACGCATTTATCGTAAATATCTTCATGATTTAATGACCACCGTTAAAGACTCAGTTGAGATAAAATATTGGTTCTATACCACCACGCAAAATAATATTTCTATGCTTTTAAGTACTGCAAACTTCAGTTAAATATAAACAATTTTTCCAACACCAAAAATATAACTAAAATTAATCAAAGGTATTAGATTGAATTCATCAAATATAATATAAGACATTTTTGAAACCATTGAAAATTATTAAAAGATGTAAAAAAATTTTACTAAAAGGCCTCACAAAATAAAAAAAAAAATTAATAATGTTTTATATATAGACATTAGCAAAATTTCCCAAGTGATGGAATTACTTCATAAGTTACTCACTATGCAGATATTTCACAAAAAACACTTTCGATATAAAATTAATTTAAAATTGATTAATTAATTTTTATTGGTTTTTTTTCTCCATGTTTTGAGTGAGTCGCCAATGGGAAAAATTTTATTTTGTATAATAATTATTACATGTAATACTTTTTAATGCATGTATTGGACTATTATATTCAAAAATAATTACTAAGACATCAGGTTTAAATAATACATATATATCAAAATGTAATTTTTACTAAGGGAAAACAAATTTCAGAATGTTACATGCTAGACAGTGATGCTTTAATTGAAATGTTAGATCAATTAAAAATAATTGTGTTAAAATTTACTGAGTTATTAAAGTTTTAGGTGTTTTAATATATTGAACATTTTTACAAATTATTTTGTTGTTTTGAGTGTTACTATAATGTTTAATATTTTGAAATAAATTTGCCAAACTATTGCAACATGCTGTATGGTTGCTTGCATAAATTGTACCTGGAAAATGTTTGTATTTAATTTCTTGACTTATGTCCATATTTCCATGTTAAATTGGTTAGAAAACACTTCGTTATGTTTCAATACTTTTAAAATGTCTTCATGAATATATGATTTCTTTAAATTAATAACCCGCATTTACACAAATATATTGTCACCTTTTTCGAAAATTTGTGTTATTATATTTTTCTTATTTTGATATATCACTTGCATCAAAATTTAATATCTTCTTTCAGTATATAAAAGCGTTCAATATATAATAGTGACATTTTATGCAATATTGTATGGTATATAATATCAACGTAAATAATTTAGGAAATCACAAGTGACAATTATAAATAGATAGACAAGGGCATGAAGAAAATCATGCAAAACAAAGAAAACATATAACGGCGGAAATTTTACACAACTTTTTGTTTCACTTGCGCCTTCCGCGTGCTCTTTGCCAATCTTCACTTTGGCTTTGATCACGTTGGAAGTGCCCCAAGCTGCTATTTTTTCTCCGAGTCCAGTATCAGATGATTTTCTTATTTCGTCGGACTTCTGTGCAAGTATCTTGTATGTCTGGTATCGGGTTTCTAGATCCTTGTGCTGGGAATAGGCGATGTCGTGTTGCTTGCACGCCTCGTCTAGTGAGTTGATGCCCGTATCGCCATCTGCCAACCTTTTATCTAGCTTGGTATACTAGTGTATCAACTACATAACTTTCAGTGGTATATCAGTGTCGCTTTGGCTCCAAGGACCTCGCCTTCAAGCTTACTGCACAACGACATGAATTTTATGAGTTCCAGAATAGTTGTTTCAATGATTAACGAAGGACTGAGGTTTGTATAAGGTTAAGGATGCACACTTTACATGGACGAACATGAATATTTTTGTAGATTTTTGTAGTAATATATTTTAATACATTTTAAACAAAAAATTAAATTTGTTTTCTTATTAACCCTGTATCGTATCAAGTCTGTCATAAAATGTTTTCGTTAAAAACCTCACTATGCAGCTAATATATATGCTAATCACTATGAATCTAAAGGGCTTAAACATACATTCCTGGAGATAGAAATGATAATTGGAAACCGAATTTTACGAGCCTGCATCCTAAGTGTTCGCTAATTATTTCGCTTACATTAATGCCTGTACATATTCGCTGGCTTACGAGCAGACTTTCGAATCTGCTACATAATTTTTAAAAAGAATATACAAAAACATTCAATGTGAACATAGGCACATTTGATTCAGACCCCGGCTGAAAATGACGAAATGTTTATATCACAACATTTGCCTTTATAAAGTTTTCAAAATGGCAAATTAGATGATTTTAAACTGAAAATATCTTCAATAAATGTGGTCATGGGTCATTTATGAATTTATTGAAAAAATATAGAACAAAATGTGTACTACACTGTTGTAATTGTGTGAGGGCAAAGCATCCTATTCGTTTGATGGGTATTGTAGCAGATTTTAAGTAAGCCTAATTAACGTTGCGTAAGTAGCTCAGTGGTTAAAGAACCTGACTCGTGCGCAACACCACTTTTCCTCTTTGTCGGCGACATCTTCCACACAGACTGAGTGATGATGAGTCCACAGTGGATGTTATTAATTATTTTAGAATACCAGTTTTATTAACAGTAAATTTTTTATACAAACAATTTAAACCGAACCAATTTATATCAAGTGCGCTTGTTTGCTGAACTGGTCTAATCAATAACTGAAGTAAAGTAACACTGCACCCTTGTATGAAAAATCTATTGTCATGTTCCCAACTTGAAGTTATTGGGTTTTTTACACGATGTTACTTGTACATCGTTATAGAGTACATTATTTGGAATTTCTTGGTTAAATTAATAAAAATACACGCTTCACAATGAAACTAAACGAATCGACGAGAGAGCTAGCTAATGAATCATAACGTTGAAATGCATTTCTATGGGAATTAAAATCGTGATTAATTGATTAGATCATTGCAATTTATAAACATTATTTTCCTATCCTAATTTTTTGTATGTTTAAAGTATTTACACTATAACTTTAAAGCACCCATCGGGAAAAGTGTCCATGTAGTATAGTCGATACTGTACATATAACAATGTAATATGGTAACATGTAAATTGAAGAATTTCTGGTTTTCGATGGGAATATATAATATTTCGTAAAGTACCTTGTAAAATTAGTAAATAATATTTAATGTTACCAATACTATGATAATAGGCAAAGTAAATTAATTCTTGAGGTGAAAATAACACATGCTTCATGAATATTTTGTATCAACCTGTGAATGTATGTGTACGTAAGATCTATATGAAAGAAATAACAATACCAAGATAATAAAAATTAAATACTAATTTGAAAATATCTTTTATTAGTCAACTTTCAAGTGCCTTTTAGCTAATCACATTGTAAAAACTTCATATTATAACTCGTTGAAGTAGTTGAATTATTATATAATTTATACTATAAGAATTACTTGTCACCTTTGGTAGTAAAGATTTTTTTTTCTAAACTGTTCCAAGAAATATATGCAGTGTTTCTTACTGCAAGCATAAAATTTACAGTTATGTATAAGTTCTGAAATAGAAAATTTCTTCCCTAAGAAACCATAATGTTGAAACTACTATATGGTATTTTGATTCTGCAGTAACATTTTTGTTCTAATTTTATATTCAGTCCTTAATTAAAAGAGGCAATACCTTGAAATGAAATTATTTCTGACGGCATAACGGAACTCATTCCATTTCATAGAGGAAGTTTGGCTCTGATTTCTGCATACATGTAATATTATCTCTGAATGATCACCAACCGTAAATTATAATACCGGTTTTATTAACTCGAGGGCGTGTTGGCAACTAATTTGCCTTGTTACTATATTCATATCTGAGAGACTATTATTTTCCAACAGAAAGAATTAATTCATTATTTCCTTACAACATTGTTAAATCAACATTATATCCCCTACTATCAAAATTAAACTAGTTAGTCACTCATTTCTTAAATTACCAATGCAGCGACGGATTGAGTGACCATCTTTAAGCGTCCAGTGAATTATGGTTTTGGTGGTAATAACATTTATATTTAATCACTTTTCAAGAATTTTTCAAAACTGTCATTTTATGGCTTTGCAAGTTTTTAACATTAGCACCAATCATAACCTAGAAGACGTAATGCATAGGCCGGCTTTCCGTCAGCAATACAAGAATTTGAACGTACTTTACTAAACTCAAATTAGGAACTTAAAAGTTTGCCTTCCCTGGTAAAGTTTCCTATAATCCACCGGTTGTCCAAGTTGGGTTTCTAGAATACCAAGGGCGGTCTTGTATCCAACTGCGTTGTTTGTATGTCGTAAGATGATAAGATTTGCGCCTTATTCGTAGGCCTTTTTGATATAGGTGTGGTAGCACCGTTTTTCTTCTAAAGTTGTAGTGAAACGCTATCTCCCTATTATAAAAAATTTAATGCAATTATGATTATTCGTGGAACAGTCAGACCATCGATAAACCTCTTAACCGGAGTAGATGAAATCAAACGATATTAGATAATCATATAAAAATGCACGACAAAAAGAGTCAAGAAGTTTATATACTGCAAAGCACTGCAAAATGGAAATATAGTGTTTGTCAGTTTTTAACATCTGTTGATTTTGAGCTGCAGTTTTTTCATAGTAGTCTGTTAATGGTAGTTCGGTAAGTTTGAGGTATTCAGATTCAGAAAATTATAAGTGAGATTAAGGTAAATTTGTTGTTGCTTTTGGAGATGTTGGCAAGCAAGAACTACCAGCATTATCTAAAATTTGTCCAAACCCTTGAGTTGTTTATCTTTATTTTCTTTTATTACAATTCTCTGCAACCCAAGTTAATGTGCTGGAATGAGCACCCGAGTTAAGATGTTTTACTTTAGTTTTTTCCAATTTTAACTTTTTAGTTTTTGCATTTTTAGGCATTTCATAGTAAATTGTAATGAACATAATCCGTTATGTTATCGGCGCTCGAGTAAATGATTCTTGTCATTGACTTGGAATTTTTGTAAGCTGCCGGAGAGGCGTTGTTAAGTTTGGAATGAATGAGAACATTTCATTTGTTACAGGCGTTATTTAGGGCAGGTGCTTCCTTGAAAGAAATATTTTTCGCACGTTGAAAAATCCTCTGCACTTCTAAGGCTTGGAAAGAAAATATATGGCTGTAGATAAACTGTAGACCTCGTCCGTAAATGTAAATGGGAAAGTAATAAATATTTGTTTTCACCATTTTATTCGTCGCAGCCACACAAGATACACCACGTGTGACCGAACGTGTTTTATCCAGCTCAGTGCAAAAGTGGCATTGGTTTTTTACTCGTGTCGTGCCCCCTCCTAACTTATTGATCGCACGCTTGTGCTGCGGTGTATGTGCGGTTGACGTAGGGATTTCACCACCGCATCACACACAGCTGCCGTCTTTAACGGCCTGTTTCATTACACCATCACCAGATGATTGCTTCTCTGCTCACGAGCTGTCTGAGAGTTTCTCGGGGTTATAGCATAATAAATGCTGTATTCAAGGCGACATTACGTTTGAGTTCGTGATGAAGCATACGTGTATACGTCACAGAATTGATACTTCTTAGTGTCAATGTAAACTTTCGATATGAAACAAGTTTAACAAATATCAGAAGGAATTAATAAATGCAAAATACTTTACCACCGGAAAATATCATCTTCATTTCACTTACGATGTATATGAATACTTGCATTTTGAACGAAAAATCATACTTCCCCCAAGTTTTTACTTTCCACACACAAATTAAAGGCACCGTGGTGCACTGGCATTTAAAATAGATGTACTTTTAATATGACTTGTATATAATTTTGCTTTTTATTGTCTCTCTGTCAGCTCGAGAGCCCGTGATGTTGAGCAAGACAAACCTATGAAAATATTTAGTAATGCTTCTTATTACGTGAAGGATAACAGAAAATTTTACCAAAGGAATTATCATTGAGCAGCCGACGCATATGAAAATAATGTTAACACGTACACACACTCTGATTTTATTCCCACAATTATAATTTTAATATTTAGCTCACGAAGTAATGATGGTTCTTACTTTACAAACAGCAGAACTGGGGAAGTGGAATAACTTTCAACATACGACATTAATTTAAACAATTGTAAAACCCTAACCGTTATTTAATTATCTTCTATCTTACGCGTGAGACAAGGCCTGTGTTTTATTTCAAAAGCATGATATGGTTAATTTAAAAAGTAATTTTTTTTTATTCTTTGTGTTTGCATGCATACATAACTATTAAACTATGAACAACATAACTATTTCCTAAAAATATAATTAAAAATAAATTACTTAATTTAAAAACTCTCGAAAACCAACGCTATGAAACTGAAAACATTATGAATCAAATAAATTATGTATGTGGTACAAAATATTAATTCTCTGTTCATATATGGAACATTAATTATACATTTTCTAGATTGTGGTATGAAATATTTCAAGCGTAGCCTATGTAGGAAAAAAAGCCGTATTCATCAACCTTATTACGAAGTATTCAACTTACAGTGCATCACTGGTGGTACGAAAACATATATCTTGTAGAGAAAACGGAAACAAATGTAAAAATTTGCTAAATACATATACTTGCACACGCATGCGCATACCTTCTATGAATTTTTTTCTATTTGAGTAGGCCTACATACTGAAGGATATACGTATACTCGACCGCTTTTCTAAACCCAACACTGGCCCATCGGTGATCGTCCGCAACAGAACATAAATACACGACGCTTATGACAGCTGTGAAAAATTAATTTTCACGTAGACGAAGGAAGTAGCTGTGAGGAGTAATATCTCCTAGTATAGATCAAGGAAGATTCTCAGTTGTGGAAGGAAAGTTTATAAAAGTCATAGAGATCGCTTTTACGACTAGCAAAAGAGGAACACTGCAAAGGAAAAAAAAAATTAGGGAATCGAAGAAAAAGGAGACACGTATGCACAACCCACGACAGCGGCATACCAAGGACGTAAATGGAGAAAAGGGGGAAAATAAAATATTAATACCTGAAAGAAACTGTGCGAAGGAATTATTTGTGGAAACATTCTGCTTGTAAAGAAATATGCACGTAATTAGTTTGAAAAACTTTTTAAATGGCTAACTGCCTTGCCCAACAAACATGTTGAGACGTTTAGCAAAAATTATTAACAGGTGCATTTGTAAGACTTGCATTAAGACATGCAGGTTTATGTTATTTTATTTTATTTTAATGATCTAAATATCAATTTTTACGCATGTGTTTACCTGAGAGAGGAAAATGTAGACGAAAAAACTGAAGACCTGTTCAGTGCATGAGCGTTAACTTTATATAACATCTGATGCACCAGTATGTTTTCCTCTTAACTCTACCTCAATTTTAAATGTCTTGCATACAAAACACCTTAAGCCGTAGGGCTTCAAGTAAACTTTTGGTCTGAATCTCAGTTTTCCCATTTAAAACTATCTTCAGGAAATCGTAATTGAAAACTAATCGTAGTAGTTTCTCACATCTCCAGTATTATGTGTTATGGCGTGGAGAACACACACACACACATTGAAGTGTCAAACTAGTGACTGGTAGGTTTGGATAAAAAAGTCATTAACATTAGTGACTATTCTAGTAAAGACAAACTTCTTAGAGCAGATGGTCAAAATGGCAATACAGTAAATTATTACATAAGAAATTTGCGATACTTTGAAATTAGCTTTGAACGATACATTTTATTATTCTCATCTGAAATATTTCGGACCAGGAGTGTGAGAGCAGAGATACGATAGCGTATGTCGTATTACCAGAAATTAGTAGTTAAATTTACTTAATAAAAGTGAAATTTTTTTTTTACTTTAACAAAAAATTGGCATTAATGAGTATTTATCAATCCTCTTCATTTCCAAAATTCACATAACTTCCATTATTACTTCTCTAATTTTCAGCCATAATTGGAAAAACAATTTTGTATTCAGAGACAATGAATTTTCATTCCGGTCTGACACCACATTTCAATAGTTTAAGTTATTGTATAAAAATAAGAAAAGAATTATTGTAGTCATGATAAATTCAATAGCTAGTGGGGATTGAGGGCCATAAGAGGAACTGGCCAGGGATTAATTTTTATTTACAATTATCCCTAATAAGGTCAATATTTAATTTAAGGTTTAAATTCTCACAACCTAACGATAAGGATTTCAGTACCTTAACATATCAGCATATAGTTCGGTAGTGCTAATTACGACTTAAATGCCTACAATTACTGACTGTAAACTTAGTTTAATATGATTTAAATTTTTCATCTCGGTTTAGATACAATCAGCTTTAGTGCTGTTAGAATCTCTATTTGCCTTTACGTAAACAAATCATTTAATCATAAAAAATCGTATCAACTACAAATTTTCGGCTTTGAAAAGATACACAAGCTAAATTGGTAAATAACTACAGAAATTTTAGACTGTCACTCGATCACTGCGGGATAACCGCAAATTTCCCACCCTGATAGATTCCGCAATGTATTCGTAAACTTATTTTTGTAGATGAACATCATGTATTTAAATGAAAGCAACAAACTATAACTCGTCGTGTATCATTTAATTCTGGAAAGCCAACTAGCAGCATATTTGTATATACCCCTAACAAATCAAATCACATTACTGGCCAGCCTTATTGCATTTTATAGGCGTAGTTTAATTACTTTAAAAAGTAAACCATACAGCACGGAGCGTTATGAAGATTTACTAACTGTGTAAACACAACATAATTGCGTTGTTTATATGAAACCATTACTGTTGGCATAGTATAACCGCACATATTTCTCTTTGTAAAATAACTGAAAGTTACACATTTCGCATGCAAAGTTGGTTACATATGTTTACTTATCATGAAATAGTCTGGGACATCTGAAACTACTCAAATTAACTAATTATAAGTTTATTTGCGGTACTCCGGAAATAAAAGCGATTTATTGATTGCTGTTTTTGGAAGGAGTTGTACGAAATGAAATATATACGTACTTGTGGACAAATACAATAGCTATTATAACCGAATTTAAACAATTTTATTGCGACGCTCTCCACAGGATGTGAGAATATTATTGTAATAAATAAAAGACTGAATATTTGGAATGTGGTGGAATTTGTTGAAGTATTCAAATACGTAGCTCATAAGCTGTCTTGATTTGCGTGTTTAGTGAAAAACTATGTGTTCTTCATCTTAAGACAATTGGTTTTTTTCTCAATTAATTACAAAAGTTTACATGGTGAGTGGGATAGAATCTAATATTCTTGAGATACCACCAATAAATTCACGGATCAGTTTGAAAAATTTTTTTTTTAAGATATACGTTTATATTATGGTATATAACACAAGACGAAGTTATAACAACAGAATCGTACAAAACGTACTGTAATGAGTGATGACAAACTTGAGAGGACGCACATCAAAAACGAATTTCAATTCAATACTTAAGTCATATATAAGTAAAATTTTGTAAGGGGTAGATACCGAAAACTCAATTAGCGTGAGTATATAACACACACGTAGGTAGAGAAATTAACACCATACTCGACTGGGTAAGTTATTAAAAAATATAATTTTATATATTTAATACATTTTATTTACTGCTTTTTATATCCTAACTACGAATCATTTTTGAAGTTAAAATCTAATACAATACCCTGTAATCTACTCCAGTCCATACGTAGTCGAAATTTAAATAATTTAAATGGATTTAAATAGGTTTTTGGGATTATTTGTGTGTCCACTTTAAATAATTGGCATCCCTCAGAGATAAATTTCGGTGTGTGAGATTTGCAATGACAAGGAATTTGCATGTTTAGTTGAAAAGCAGATCTCACGATGGAATCGAAAGGAATTTATTTTTATAAGTGTAATTTATTTTTACAGTTAAAGGTTTATTAATTTTTAAAATTCAAAAATTAAAACATTTATAAAAATATTGTTTCTATTATGCAAAGAATCAATTAATTTTGCATCAAATGAGATTACCGATTCACAGTTCTCGATATATTAGTTATGTCCAGAATACCCCAAATTCCGTTTTTAATACTTTTATAAATGCGAAAAAATCACAACCAATATAGAGAAATCCAATATTGATATTTATGGTGTGTGTCCGTGACGAGTATAGAGAAAACTACATTTATTCTTCTAGCAAATCAAACATTAAGTATCCATTAAATAGAAGATACTTTAAAATTGCGCACATCTGGAAACCAAAATGTTTAAAAAGCATAATGTAGACACGATTCTGTTTAAAGAATCATGAAATATCTGTCACCACAAACCAAATAAAATAATTTCCCGATGTATGGCACGGCGTTCTTGTGTACGAAATATACAACACAAAGTGAGTTCGGTTGCAATACAATACCATTTGAAAAATGTTATCTCACTGATTATAATACAATTAAACACCGTACTGATTTCACGAATAATCAGTTAACAAGACAAATCTAAAACATTTCAAGAAATTGAACAGGAAAATTTTTCCTCTTAGCAACCGAAAGGAAACCGAAGAATTTAGAATTAGTAATAAGTTGCAACAGTAAATGTGCTTCTCCCAAGTGCAAGTTGCATAAGGAAACATCCCAGGAAAACCGTCCCTAATGTAGGTGTTAATACGTTACAAGCCACGGCCAACAGGTGTCCTCGCCTAACTATTTGAGTGAACCCGTAATTACTCACCAGAAAATAACGTAGCGGAAACCGAACATAAAAACCCCATTATATTAAAGTGTAAGACGCTTTGCCATTGCAGATACACGTCCTTTGAGGTCTGACTGTCGATCGAATGGAACATAAACAGAAAGAATGCATGGGGACGGGACTAATTTCGAAATCCAGCTCAGAGCGCTCGGACTGTTCGTTGACTCCTCAATAGCCAAATATCGTCGACAATGATCAGGTATTATATGTCGATAAAAAAAACTAATTGCAGTGTTCTGGTGTTTAGGTTCCTCGCGTATCAGGATTGGTCGTAGAAATGATGTACACGAGTAAATATTACGTAATTTCTAAAGGAAAATTATTATTAGGTATTTGGAAAGATAGTAGAAGCACGTGCAAGAGCTTAGTGTAAAATTTTTGAAACAAATAAAAAAAGTAGTGTGGCAATATCAGAGTATTCCTTTGATGTACAGTTATAGAGGTCTAATGGTAATGGTGAGCGTAATGCATCGGTAGGGGCACGCAACGTCGAGCAACACTTCACTAGGGCGTTGGAATAACAGGAGATAATGTTTTTTACGGAATTGTGACGCTAGATGAAGTCACGCAGAGCATTCATCCAAAAGGCAGATAATTGGACGTCATTTTTACCATGTTATTAACAATCGTTTTACCAGTTTATTGAAATTAGACATGAGATGAACGGTTATAACAATTTGTGGTTATCGGTGTTGTTTGATAAGATTCATTAAATGTAGTTCTATATTGAATGATTTCTTATAATACGTGCTGTAAATACTAACATATACGTCAGAAATTACTCAAACTTGCATATTTAACTGAAACTATTGTCCATATAAGCTGTCTGAAACGTTTGTTGCTATAACGTGGATCAAGACCTACCGAAAACAAATTTCACTTCAGTGAGTTGCAGATTGTAACTGCAAAATCTCATTGCTTCTAGACGAAATTAATCCGTATAGGTTCTTAAAAAACTCCAGCTATTTTGCCTTAGCTTTCAGAAAATGAATTGACGTTTCTTGCTTGTACCTCCATCACACATATTCATCCAAAGGCAAAAAAAGAATGACACCCAACTAAATCAGCTAACGGGAAATAAAATACTTCTACGGATCACAAGAAAGAGGGTGATCTATGTCTCAATAATACGCAACAATACGTCTCACTTTGATTATCTAACAACTTTTGATCGTTAAAACGTAGGTTGTCATTAAAGAATAAAGTTGAAAAATCATATACGATACAACTTTAAGCAGTCCAAAAATTATAGTGTTAGAAATATAAGAGCCATTTATCAATAAGATCATAGCTCAACAACCATAATTCCCTTAAGTTACTTCAGTTGAAGTTTTCCTGTCAATTTGAATGGGATATTGAAATAACTTCCATTCTCAGTTTGAGTTCTTAATAAGTCTCATACTTTCATATACTTGATATAAATTATTTATGAATATATAGCATTACAAACTAATAACTTAAATTTCTAAAAATTAAATTCAAATTGCTGATATGAAGATATTCTAGTTTGCAGTTCGTATTGGACAATTAAAATGCCATTTTGCAAACAAAAGTATATAATTTTGTTCTTAATAAAAAGTCGGTAATAATTTATTTTAATCGAAGCCAAATAACGGAAAACAAAAGTCTATTAAATTGAAGAATAAATCAAATCATTTGCAAAATAAAATGTTTACCATGAACCAATCGCGCGAGTACAACGAAAGGTGCCTGCCACATAGTATCGGCATAGCACACCATGCCTTCCAATTGCGTTTAATGCGGTTTACTTGTGCAGATATTCCACTAGAGTGCATACATCCATAGCTGCAAGTTACCGAATAAAGTNGCGTTTAATGCGGTTTACTTGTGCAGATATTCCACTAGAGTGCATACATCCATAGCTGCAAGTTACCGAATAAAGCCTTAGTAGTAGTTTGAGCCACAGAGTCAAGTTTAGTGAACACGTGGCCGCATCGTCGGCCTCCGAGAGGTAGGTCAGGATTTTCGGCGCTTTGCTCGCCACTTGAACCGTTCTGCCTACACTGTGAGTCGATGTTGGACGCAGCGGGAACAGTTATACATTCACACCCGTCGAGAAGGCTTGGGGTCGACCCCGGTGGAGCACCATCAGGGAGTGTCGTTTCATCGTACCACAGGCTGTAAGCATTCTATGGATTCTACGGGCATCGGTACGAACCATACAGNGCGTTTAATGCGGTTTACTTGTGCAGATATTCCACTAGAGTGCATACATCCATAGCTGCAAGTTACCGAATAAAGTCTTAGTAGTAGTTTGAGCCACAGAGTCAAGTTTAGTGAACACGTGGCCGCATCGTCGGCCTCCGAGAGGTAGGTCGGGATTTTCGGCGCTTTGCTCGCCACTTGAACCGTTCTGCCTACACTGTGAGTCGATGTTGGACGCAGCGGGAACAGTTATACATTCACACCCGTCGAGAAGGCTTGGGGTCGACCCCGGTGGAGCACCAGCAGGGAGTGTCGTTTCATCGTACCACAGGCTGTAAGCATTCTATGGATTCTACGGGCATCGGTACGAACCATACAGGGGCATGCACGGCAGCTGGGGATAAGCCTGTGTCGATCAGTACCATATCCAGGCGGCGAGAAGAGAGGTTTCTGTAGTCGCGGCGTCCCTGACGACGTCTACGATAACGAACTGAGAATCACCGAGCGCGTATGACCTTCTGCCTGGAACGGACAGCATAGCACCTCGTCCATTGGCGGCAAGTGTTGTTCAGCAATGTATCAATGTCCAGTTTGTATACAGACGACTGCCGACTTCGAGGCTTGAAGCGTCCTGGCCAGCGCCGTTATCCACGTTTCATTGCAGCATGGTACACCGCACCAACGAGAATGTTATAGTGTGGGGTTGCACTTTCTACTATTCCCGCACTCCACTGATGGTGATTGATGTAACACTGATAGCACGGGGATACGCCCAAGGAAATGCTGCTAATATGTACACTCCCCTTCCTGGTGCAGCTTGAAAACCCCATTTCCCAGCAGGAGAATGTCCGGCCTTACACAGCACGCGTGTCTGTGGCCTGCCTTTGTGATGTCAGAATGATTCCTTGGTCATCTAGTTCCCCAGACCTCTCACCAATCGAGAACGTTTGGGGCCGTATTGGACGGCAACTTCGTCCAGCAGCAACTAACACGGATCTGGAGGGTCAACTGTGGTAGGATCTTCCTCTCGAGAACGTCCGCCTTCAGTATGCCTCCATGCCCGACCCTATCTGTCATTGTCTCCGTGCTGTGGGTGTTCCAACTCCATACTAAGTGCATCCGTCAAGCGTTGGCCTCCTGCTTGAGGTGGTACAATATTTTGATGTCTTCTGTATGCACACTAATATTTGCTGTGTTTGTAATAACTTACTGGCCCTTACAACGGTGCATTCAGTGTTATAATTTTTCTTTTTGCCAAAGAGTGTATGATGTGGAGTGATTGAGAAAGGCAAAATGCGAGATTGCGTTTGGTGAGGAGTAAGTAGGCGTGTTTTATAGAAAGAAATACATAAATGATGAGCTGATAGTTTCTCATTACAACAGAGACTGAAAAGCGATTTGATGATGGTGGAAGTTTTCTCACAACGAATGTCTCTGGTGAAGGTAGGTATATAGGGCTTCTCATCATTAATATGGTCTGATATACGGAAACCATGGATGGAAAAGCGATATCATGATAGCTGGACTGGGAATAGAACCCATGTCCTATAGAATGTGATTCCAATAGTTTACCACTGCTACACCTCGCTCGGTAGTATTTGCTAAAGCATAACATAATTTGGCCTGATTAAATTTAGTTTCGTCTGTCACCGCATATATATTGGCATCTAAAGAACTGAACAAAGTGACNATAATTTGGCCTGATTAAATTTAGTTTCGTCTGTCACCGCATATATATTGGCATCTAAAGAACTGAACAAAGTGACGTGATCATATTTTTAGGGCCTCTAGCATGGTGGATATCAACAGAAATTCAGACACAGACAGTCCAGCAATCCAGTAATTCAGTTCAATAAACAAGATGAAATCATTTTGTCGGAATACATAAAGCCCTGGTTGGCTTATAGAGTCAGTAAATTCAGTTATTTTTCTTAAATCAATGCGCCGCATGCTTACGTTCCTCTCCCTTAAGTACACTCCTAGCTAATACCNAATTCAGTTATTTTTCTTAAATCAATGCGCCGCATGCTTACGTTCCTCTCCCTTAAGTACACTCCTAGCTAATACAACTTAGCTACAGTCCTGGTTCCTTGAATAGTTAAAGTGGCTGAGTAGTTAACATCAGACCACACAATCCCTGATTCAAATTCTTGAAAGGGATTATTAAACGAGTACACTTATTATGTAAGCCACCTCTCGTTTGATCAAACGATCCACATCAGGGGACTACCCTACATACGCAATAATCACTCAGAAACCTAGACATAAGCTAATTTGACTAGTATAGTTTTCGCAGTCAGCATACGCATGCAAAGCGATGACAAATCATTCAGCTAACTCAGGCAAATTAAAATTACAGCATTAATATGCCTCTTTCCAGAACTTTACACAATATAAATGTCATCTTCTTTCGTTCCAAATCGGTGTAATAAATAGCTGTTTTCTCTTAAATATGCACTTTTAAGTATACCCAGAAAGACACATCTTAGTCTGTCCGCAGTCAATCAATTTCGATAGCTTTGCCTAGCTACTTCATTTCAAAGTATGTTCGTTATTATGTGGCATAGATCTTTCAACATTGCCGTTGGTGGAATAACTGTTATCAAAGCGTTGACTAATACTGTGATATAATTAGTTGAATATTCAATAATTGCGCCAATTATTGAAACTGTGATGTTCATGGATCAGAGTAGAGCCGGCTACAGTAACCAATAATTTTAACGTTAACAATTTATTAAAGCCTTAAGACAGAGAACTAATTCTTTCGGTAATATATTTTAGGTAAGAATCCCAGTCATTATTTATGTCGAAATATATCCACTTTATGAAGCACGCCTCGCATGTTCTAATGTAGCACTACTAGTGTGGAATGTCTGGAAAGAATCTGTTTATTAATAGCCGAAATATGAAGAATTCTTTTTATATTAATAGGGTGCTATATCACAAAATGGCGGACTTAAGAGTCTCTGTGTCAGCGTTTTTGATGGTTTTAATAAACACTGCCAGCGTTCAAATTTAAGTTTGAATAGGGTACATTGATAAGTAAATATCACAAATTAAGTTAAAATGTTTGTGTGATCGCCATTGAGAAAACACGTAAATGAACCATTCCTTTTCATGTCTTGCCATAGTATAACTTATTTTCCAAATTCGGTAGGAATTGTTGAATGTTTCCTATACGTATGATATAATTTCTTTATTATGTATTGTAGCGCTGTCCTACAAATGGTGGATAAAACATGCTCTGTGTAGACAAATTTGGTGTTTGTAATACGAGTACATATTGCTAGAAAACAAGGTTAGGTTCGTTTGGGTAAATTCTTTCGTAGATAGAGCATAAATTAATGCCTGTCTAATTTTAACAATGTAATTTACATAACATACTGTAGCACAAAATAAAACCAAAATTTGTACCAATTTTTTTCATTAATTTATGAGATGACATAAGAATTGTATTTACCTATATGGTGCTCCCTAACAAACGGCAAACAATAGAATATTTGTCTAGTTTCACATAATGAATGTAATAGATTCTGCCAGCAGACTAAGATGAGTTGAAATTAGGTACGTGGTTTCGTAAATACAACATACTTGGACCCTGTGTTCAGCTGCCTGAAGACGGGGACAGATAGCAGTCCCCGAAACGTCGCATTCTGTCGGTTTTGGAAAAACTACTGTTTTTGTGCGAGTTTCTTCGTTGTGTTTGTTTGCTAGTATTGTCTTATTTTTTTAAGTAGATTATTATCCTGTATTGTCTTCGTTGTGTTGTCTCTTGGTCGTATATAGTTTTTTTGTATACATATATAGTATATTGACGCTACTCGCCACCTGCAGTATACATGATGATTCGTAGAGTACGAGTTACCATTCCCTGGCGCAGACTATGGGTGCCTTGGAAGTTGAATAGGGGTTAACAATAACTTGGTGTTTCATTTTAAAAGTCTATATTGGGCAATAACAATGCAAACATAGACACTTAACCCCGAGACGGAACCCCGCAATTTGGGGGCCTTAAGGGCGAATTTGGGGACTCTAAGTTTCCTTGAGCAGCGAATGCTGTTACTTCGCTGTGTTTACTGTTGAGGTTGTTCCGGCGGTAGGTTGAGAGGTCTCGTCAGCTCGGCGGCTCTTCACGGGCCCTCGGCTCAGTCTTGTTGGTGTGGGGGACACAACTGGCGTCTTCCTTCGGAGGTGACCCTTTGGCCTCGATGACGGCTCTCCACAACTGACTCCTGCGTGACTGACTCTTCTTTCCCCGCGTCTTGTCTTTTAACCTCTCCTCGGCGACACCACAGATCCTCCCTCTCCTCCTCCCCCCATTACCCCACCCAAAAAACCTAGANCAGCCCTTCCCACGCATCTAACTCGAGGCGCCTTTGCATCACCACCAGGCCCCGTCAGTGTTTCTCACGCTTTCTCAATCCCGGAAATCCCCTCGTCAGCGATCTAATAGTTTATCTCTGCATTACCTCTGCATTTTTCTCCCCACGTTCCATTTTCTCACGCATCTTACTCAGGTAGGGGGGTGGGGACCACGGCGATTCCGCTCGTCGCCGTCAGCCTTCTCTCACGTATCTTGACTATAGGCAACTCTGAGGTGCTTCCAGGCGCCACCCTCTTTTCCACGTGTCTCTATTGTCTGTCCGTTTCTGGACCGGTCGGTCTCGTGGTAAACGCCTATTCTGAGGCCCTGGATTGAGGATGCTGGTTTAAGATGGCGGGGGTATGACAGCAGCGCTAATGACTAAGCAGTATTCTGCACGCGTCAATATTAGTTTTCCGCATTATCTTTCTGTCCGGTTTTATTTGACTCGATTACTTCATGTATTTTATGGCTTTGCATATATACATAAATATATATATATATATATATACATACATACAAGGGATGGACAAAATAATATGAACACCGTGCAATTTAGTACATTAGTAAATTTTGTTTCATGTTGGCAACACTACTTCCATGTAAATAATGCGACGCATATGTATTGCACAGTTTACGTGCCAAGTCTTGTAGGTTATATTTCAGTGTATTATACGCTTTGTTCTGCGACGGTTAAAACAAGCGATCGGTGAAATGTATGATCACTCAGACTTCGAAAGAGGGCAAATCGTTGGGTTTCGGTTAGCGGGAGCGTCTGTGAAGAAAACAGCTGAATTGTTTAGCATTTTACGAGCGACAGTATACTCGGTAATGACAGCATACCCAAAACATGGTAAAACATCATTGGCCAAGAGGAATAGTGGGTGAAACCCAAAGTTAATTGACAGAAACCGACGAACATTAAAAATAATTGTGGCCAGACCACATAAAACTACCGCGGCAAAAGTGAAAGCAGAACTCAACACTCACTTGAGTAATACTGTTTCGACAAAAGAAGTACGGCGGGAGCTCCACAAAGCTAACATTCATTGAAGGGCTGCAATTGCGAAACCCTTTATAACGAAAGTCAACGCTAAACTGCGAAAGAAGTGGTGCCACGATCATAAAACCTGGACAATTGATGATTGGAAGTATCTGGTATGGTCCGATGAATCGTCGTTTACATTTTTTCCTACAAACGGCCGGGTTTATGTATAGAGAACCCTAAAACAAGCCTATGATCCGGACTGCCTGCTTCCTACAGTCAAGCATGGGGGAGGTTCCGTTATGATTTGAGCTGCTATATCGTGGTATTCAGCTGGTCCTTTCATTCACATCGCTGGCCGCATTACTGCGAATTAATATCTCGACATCCTCAATGATGAAGTTCTTACTATGACTAGCATATTGCTGCCAAACACTGCCATTTTCCAAGATGATAATACGCCCATACACACAGCCAAAAAGGCTCAGTCTTGGTTTGAGGAGCATCAGAATATCATCAAACATCTTCCCTGGCCAGACCTCAACATAATTGAACCGTTATGGGGAGTTTTAGAGCAGAGAGTGAGGAGCAGATTTCCATCTCCAACATCATTGAAGCAATTGGTGGGTGATTTGGTACAAGAATGGGACAACATTCCATTGGAAACTATTCAGACATTCTACGAATCTATTCCGCGAATAATTGCATCTGTTATAAAAGCAAATGGTAACACACGACCAATTTAATTAATAAATATTGTGTATATGACAGGTGTTCATGTTATTTTGTCAATCTCCTGTATATATATATATATTCTTGACTACCGCATACCTGGCTTCCAGTGTGTCATGTCTGATAAAACTGCTGTGTTTGAGTGCGTTTATTTGTTGTGTTGTCCCATTTTCTTCCTAAATATTTTGCCAGTCTTGTCCTCATAAATTCATTCAGATTACTAGCCTGTGTTGTTTTAAATGTATTATCTGTTGATCGCATATATATACATATATTTTTCTTAACCAGTTGCTCTTATGTTTTTGACACTATTCTCTCGTGGAATGTTCCAGTGTTGTATGTACACTAAAGAGTAAAAAAAAACTGGTATAGGCGTACGTATGCAAATAACAGAGGTATGTAACCAATCAGAGTAACGCGATGCGGTAGGCAGCTAGATCGGTTACTGCTGCTACAATGGCAAGTTGTCAAGATTTGAGTGAGTTTGAACGTGGTGTTATAGTCGCCGTACGAGAGATGGGACATATAATCTCCGAGGTAGCGATAATATTTGGATGTTCACGTACGACCATTTCACAAGTGTACCGTGAATATCGGGAATGCGGTAAAACATCACATCTTCGACATCGCTGAGGCCGGAAAAAGATAGTGAAAGAACGGGACAAACGATGACTGACGAGAATCATTAAACGTGACAGACGTGCAACCGTTTCTCAAATTGGCGCAGATTGGATTTGTGGGCTGCCCTGCAGGATTCATGGTGCCAACTGCCTCCTGCATACCTTCAGATATTTGTCGAGTCCATGCCACGTCGTCTTGCGGTACTTCTGCGTGCTTGGGGGGCCCTACACGATATTAGGCAGATGTACCAGTTTTTTTTTTGGCTCNCCACGTCGTCTTGCGGTACTTCTGCGTGCTTGGGGGGCCCTACACGATATTAGGCAGATGTACCAGTTTTTTTTTTTGCCCTTCAGTGTATATAATATTTATATGTAAATATATATATTCTCTTCAATAGGTTACTTGTTTTATATAAGAATTTTTTTCGGTTTTAATTTTTGGTTTACTATGATGGACATCTGCGTCGCATTGGCGAATGCCCAAAAATCTCCATCTTCTTAAAATTACTGGGATGTAATTATTGTGATATGTATTGAAAATCTACTACGCATGATTTTGCAAAATTTACTTCTTTTTGTAAGAAATAAATAAAATCAAAATTTTTTTTTTATAAATCGCAAAAGTTTAGTTTCCGTTAGACGGTCACGAATAGTTTAGCCAGAAACAATTTAGTACTTGTGACAAAGCCACTAAATTTTATTCGTGCATCATATTACTAGGTTTCAACAAAGCACACATTTTAATTAAAGTAAATAAAACTGCTAAGTTTAAAGCTTTCTGTTATGTTTAGTAAAGTAGAGTTACCTCATACATCATTGTTGTTACATTTAAATGGCTTAAATATTTTTGTTTCAAAATTAATATATATATGTGTCGACATGTTACGCATTGAAAAATTTACTCTTCTTAAAAAAAAATNAAGTAGAGTTACCTCATACATCATTGTTGTTACATTTAAATGGCTTAAATATTTTTGTTTCAAAATTAATATATATGTGTCGACAGGTTACGCATTGAAAAATTTACTCTTCTTAAAAAAAAATTTTCACTTAATCACAAATAAAACCGCACACTGGTTGCTGCATAGCTTATCTAGAAATGTTTTAAATGTAAAATGCTTATGTTTTTTATTCTACATCTTCAACAGTATTTTCCTACTAAATATCGTCCCTACCTCCCGTCAAATATTTGTTGCTTTACGTAACTGCCGCCATTGTTATATTTCAGTTCGACCAGTGTGCAGCAGAAATACTGGGTCAGTTCATTTACAACCCCAGCTATATATTTCTCTCTCTCTCTCTCTCTCTCCCCCTCTCTCACTCTCTCCCTAATTCCATAATTTTTATGGTGCGTGGAACGCGCTCTCGGAATGTTAACACTCAGGGTTCGGAGTACTGCATGCTTTATATTGCTTCAATTTTAAACACGCTGTACAAATAAGTTGATTCCATTAAATACGTGCTCAACTTTACAAGAAATTAAAATTCTGATGAACTAAACGAAATTCTACCTTCCTACACGCAAATTATTAAAAATTGTATTATCATGCGTCTGTAAAAAAATATTGTTCTATCAAAGACAACAATTAACACTTAATAAAAATGTGTTCTACTGTAAACAAATTAATTGTTATTTAAAAATTTTGTATCTCAGGGAATTCTTTTTTCCAATGAGAAAATTGAAAAATTATAATCTAACTAAATGTTTTCCAAAATAATAAGGTTAAAATAACCAAAATATTTTACCTTTGGGTGGTCTTGTTGATTTGGCTAATGTCTGGCTGTACACTTAAAAAGTTTACATAGCCCACACTTCCGCAGGGCTTAGTCACCCTAACCAGGTAAAAACTGGCAAAAACGGATTTGTGCTTCATCTACGTAATTGTACGAGCCTTCCTTGAGGGATTCTTGCCTTAAATTTTAACCGATGCAAGAAAAAATTAGGTAGACGACACAACTTTGTTTGGAATCGATGAACATGCTGCTTTCAGGCAGTTTTAAGATTTTAAAGGCGCGCTTTCTGCTTGTAGGCAAATTCTTCGGGGTGGCTGTGCCAAGAAAAGTTTATGCCAAGGAAGTCTGTTTAAGTCCTTCCGAAATTAAATATACGAACAAGACTGAATAAGCTTCCAAATAAAAATAACTTCTTACAAACAGCTATAACCAATTTTGGAAAAGAATGTAATAGTCAACAAATATATAACAGCATTGTTAATATAATTGATTCTGTTTCACATGAATAAAATAACTATCATAATAAAGAAATAAATATATATATATATATAGTAAAAAAAAAATCTAGTAAAAAAAAATTTTGAAATTAATAAGACAGTAATTTCAATAATTAATGGATAAAAGTATGTAATATGGTGTAGACTATCACATAATTTTATTGTTCATAATATATCCGAAAGGAAAAAACCTACAATATAAGTAATAAGTGAAACAAATATAAATAGTAGGTAACACGTTATGTGAGTGTTAAAAACACTATAGTTAAATGTCTGAGGGTTTTTTTTATTCCTTATGCAATGGAATAATAGTGAATACCACAATTGTAGAGTATTTTTACACTGCGTTTGTTCTTTACAGCATTTTAGAATTAATATTCAACATTATTATTTTTTTCACGTATTAAGTATATTCTCAAATATTTACAACGAATTTTCATATAACGTTATCTGGCGTTTTACGGATATCGTTCGAAAAAGAACGATTTCATAATAGGATTAAACNAAAGAACGAGTTCATAATAGGAGTAAACCAAAAAAAATACAGCTTAAAGATTCAATGTCTCAATATTTCATCAAAACTGGAAAATCTAAACACGCCCACGCATATAGATAGGGTAATGTGGGGTAAGAGTTCATATAGGGCAAGAGTCATACGACGTCGTATTTCTCGAAGTCACCGTGAAATGGCATCAACATTCAAACAGGGAGCTTTCGAAATGCTTTCCAGGCAATGGACACGGCTGGTTTCCCGCTGCCGTTATTAATGGGAGTACGGTTGAAACTATCTGTTTGCAGTATTGCTTGATGTTATTATTTGTGTTAAGAAGTACCTGTATAACTGCAACAAATCGAGGTTGTCGGATAATAAATGCATATACTTAACAGGAATTTTATGCTTATATTCATATATGAGGGTGTAATTTAATTCATGCAAATGGGGATTTTAGTTGACGAATTACATTTTTCAGTTTTGTTGCATAAAGTTTCCTGGGGCGAGAGTCCGCACAAAGGATTACGCGAGCTATTGCCCCACGTTACCAAACATTATTAAATCTTATTAAACCCTTTTTTAATATGTGCGGAACTAAAACAGTTTCATTATGTGGCAGAAACATATAAGTTAGATAAATATCATATTATGAATAAAATAAAATAAATTATCGCGATGTACAGAAGGAAGCAAAGCTGTTGGTTAAATCAATAAATTATTAGCCTATAAGTATTCTGTTTGCAACAGTTCTCAACGACAAAACTAATAACGCATAAATATAATACTAACAGATTTTAGTGAAATAGTACATCAAATTTATTCTTTTATTTCAGGAAGATGATGATTTTTATAAGGAAGACCAAAACAAAGCCGTTTGATGCAGGTACGCTAAAGAGAGCTAAATAAGAACGTTGAGAGCGAATCNAGAAACATATAAGTTAGATAAAAATCATATTATGAATAAAATAAAATAAATTATCGCGGTGTACAGAAGGAAGCAAAGCTGTTGGTTAAATCAATAAATTATTAGCCTATAAGTATTCTGTTTGCACCAGTTCTCAACGACAAAACTAATAACGCATAAATATAATGCTAACAGATTTTAGTGAAAAAGTACATCAAATTTTATCTTTTATTTCAGGAAGATGATTACTTATATAAGGAAGACCAAAACAAAGCCGTTTGATGCAGGTACGCTAAAGAGAGCTAAATAAGAACGTTGAGAGCGAATCAATTTGAGCCATTGCTCCAGACATGGGGATAAAAGGAATCAGTTCTACAAAAATGGCAAAAAAAGTTAACAAACTCATGTATATTAATAATTCCTAACGATTCGTGATTGTTAATCTCTTTAACATAATAACTAAAATGAATAAGCTCTTTAATTGATTAAAACTATTTTTTTTTGTTCAGGGAACTCTAGTCAAATCCTGGAGTCGTTTTACTTCTACTTTTTCAGCAGAAATGCAACTGGAACTGGTAGCTTAACTTGGTGAAATGGACAAAAGATTTAAGGGTCAACGTTTAAAGGAGTACAATACGTAGCACATGAGATGTTTCTGCCCTGTTTATCCTTGACCATCACTCTTCACATATTTCGAAAATTTGTGCTGATGACCATATTCATCTTCTTTCTCTGCCACCTCACATCTCACCCAGAATTCAGACGCTGTATAAAACCATATTTGGACCCCTGAAAGCGTATTATAAAAATTAATGTAGGAAATGGACATCAGCGCATTTTGGTAGATGTATAACGCAATTTCTGTTAGCCAATTTGTTTTGACTGGCTTATAAAAAGGCAGCTACAATTGGAATTGCAGCCAAAGGCTTCCAGTCACGTGGCATAATGCCAATGAATACTGATATATTTTCTGAAGTTGACTTACTTCCTTCTGAATTTACTGACACGCCTCTCCCAAATAAAAATGACAATAAATCGTCTCCTGTTGGTGACATAACTTATCATATGAGTGCAGAAGTACAACTTGCTTCTGCTTGACAGCAAATTTCAGAAATTGAGGAAACCACTGTCACAACATTTCTGGTTATGGCTACTGAAAGTGACAATGAAAATATTTGTGAAGAGTTTGCTTCACGTAGCTCAGCTGACAACTCCTTCAATGCTTGTCTTAGGAACTAGCCTACTCCTGTAAAGTGTTCTGTTTTGCTTAAAATAATCAGTTACTTCCCAAAAACCAGCCATCCGCTTAAGAGGTGCAGAAATCCAAAACGGTCTCAAATACTCACATCGTCATATGCTAAAATACCGTCATTACAAAGTGAAATAAAAATTAGTAATAACCTAAAGAACGCTACCACAAACTAAAAATAATTAATCTTGAAGTCCAACGGCGTTGGAGCAAAACGAAAATTGACTTCAGATGGCAAGAAATGCATTGCAAGCTTTGTGGTGTTTATGGTGCAATAAACGAAGAGCCTCCATTTGTGGACTGGATTATGTGCAGCGAATATAGATAACAGAGAGGGAAACCCTGTACTGATTTGACAGGATAGGGCGTTTTCAAATGTAATAGATGCCAACAGGACTCTTATCCCACTCTAATAGGATTCTTTCCCCACATGTGGGGCAAAATTCCTCATTTCTGTCATGTTTTTTTTTTGTATTGTAAGTTTTCAAAAATAAATTAAAATTTCAGTGGTTGTATATAATCAGACGCAATGTATTGTCATAGCATGTACGTGCGGTTTTGTGTTAAATACATAGTTGCAACAAACACAATCGACAACTGTTTTCTTGAGTGTAGGCTCTTCCCCACATAACCCTTATTTAAAATTTATATATAAAACATATGCGAAAAACAAATATCTTTTCAGTGAAAAATATTTCATCGTTTTATTAATGTTAAAATACCTTTCTTCACTGTTCCCAAGTAAATACTACTTCATAGGTATTTTTTATATCTAATTTTTGATAAAATACTACTATCATTTTTAAAAGTATATAAGTCAGACACAAAAAAAAATAGCACTATTTCAACAACTACATAATACTGAGCAAATATGCACATTCCTGTTCTGAGTAAAATTTGTGTTTTTCTGGTGTTAGGTATTTGCATTTATCGGCTACGCATTCTTTCTTATCCTTTATGTCTGTAATAGTTTCCCAGTAAAATCATGACAGTAATTGCACAACAATGTCAGAACAACATTTGAATCACACAACTCACAACATCTCTTTTAGTATGAGCTATGCTGCTGTGGTGATTTATGCCTTAATGCGAGTGATCTTGGTTTCATTCTGAGCATATATTTATTTTAAAGACTATCTGTGACCACGGCTCCACTTGCGTGAACTACAAAACTATTGTTTACGTTTCTATTTTTAAATGAAGTTGAATTTTACTTAGTTTTAATCTTCTATACTCTATACATTTCATAAAACTCAACGTCTCGGATAATTAAATGGTAAATACACTTATTAGTATTTCTATGTTATAGATAGATTGTATGCTACCACGGAGTTTTGTTAGGTCTTTTTATTCCATACAATTCTTTACTACATGATATTGTTCCATCTTTAACGGTTTAGACAGCGTATTGCAAGAGAGCGCGCTGGTGGCAAACTTATTTCCGACTTGATTCACTATTATCGTTTGTAATTTTTTTGAGATATTTCCTCGCGATAAAACGTAGCCAATATCACCTTTCAACCCTCCAACAATTTTTGTGCCAGAAATTATGTTCATCTGTTGCTCGGTTGCGACGTTGCAATGTTATTCCCTTTGTGTATTTTTTCATTTTCCAATAAGAAATTCTCCAAGGAAATGAGATATTTTCTCGGGATAAAAAGTAGCCTGCCCTCCAACTATCTCTGTGCAAAAAATCACATTGATCCGTTGCTCTGTTGTGACGTGAAAAGACAAACAAGCATACAAACAAAAACACTTTCGCATTTATAATATTAGTTAGTATAAACCGCTTAGCACAATTAGAAAATGCCTCTGCGATGACAGATTTATAGACAACTGGAAACATGCTTTGTGTGTGGTCACCCTGTAAAATGCAATGATCAGAAATAACGAGTGTACTTCCATTATCTGCGATTTTTAAATATTAATGTGTTCTTCAAGTTTCTAGTTTCTTGCCCAAGGAGACTCTATAATATTCTGGTAACGTTTGCCATTGATGCAAAAATTATTCTCTAATGACACGAAGTGAACTATTGAAACATGTCATTATACGTCATATGTTAAACACAGCCCTAATCATGACATTAAAGGCCTACCGTATGCATATACACTCTAAGCTTGAAACAGTGAGAATTGAGTCAAATCAGTGAAAACAGTGAAAATTGAGCAACTGATGATCAGTGCCAGATAACTTATTCATATAGTGGTGGAACTTAGCTGATTATAAGTGGTTCCCATTGAATTTCAAGAATTCCACAGATCTAAGTTACTCGTTTTCAGTAAATTTACTTTATTCGCCGGCCGGCAGTAGCTTATCAACTGACTTTCAGTGAATGATTTTAATCAGGTGGCCATCATGAAGGTGGCTGGTAGTGTTTCATAGCCATCCAAGATGGACAAAGCATCTAAAGTTTACACAATCTGGCGCACTGACTTCCCCCAAGAACAAGGTATTCCACTTCACTACTAACGATGTCATTGAAATACTGAAATTTGCGTGAGCAAAACCATATATTTTCATATATATCGTACCTCAACAAGTGCCCAATACACGCAAATGTAAATTGATTTTGTCTAAATTTAACAAAATGTCACTATTAATTTCATTATGGACAACTTTATTTTTGAGTCTTAAGCCTGTGAAATATGAATATGTCAAATGAGTTACATTATTTAGTTAGTTGTGCATTTAAACAACACCAGCCTAACATCGCAATAAACAAATAATATACTTTTTATTCTACTCTAGGTTATACGGGAGTGATAACCATTTTTAGGAACTATAATGATAAGTTCTTAAAATTTACTCATGATATACGTTAGAATAACAAAGAAGAATCACTAAACGTTATACATGACGTAAAATGTACATTGCAAAAGAGCCTAGAGAGTGTAATACACAGCTTACCTTAGTAACGACGCTCATTTACATTAATATATAAACTTACTTCGCTGTGAGGTGAACAAAGTTAAATTTTTTTCTATGTTAGCCACGTAAAGCCACGTAAAGAAACTCTGTAAAAGTCAATATTGTAGCCGTGAATTATGAAGAAGGTTTGAACCTGACGCGGAGTAGATTATCTGGTATTTCGTAAGTTGCCACAGCAAAGAAGGGAACTCTTCGTATTCCTTTTTGCTCAGTCTAAAGGTATAAACTTCAGGTCCAGCAGAAGTTTGCGAGGGTTGAAGAAAATAGAAACAATAGGACTGGGAGGATCCCTTGTAGGATGGTGTCCTGTAGCTATCTTGTTCTGTTGCCGTCTTGGCCAATAAAACGCGACGTTGATGCGAAGTACTTTTTTTTTAGTTAAACGTGACTTAGTTACCCACATGTAACACTAAAAAATTAACTGTGGTCACCGCAGAGTGTTCCGTTACAGTACACACATTTAAATAATTTGCGAGGGAAACAAAAACCTCCTATATTTTACAGACCTCTTGTTTTGATTGCAAATTACACGAAATATTCAATCGCCGAGAAACACAAATACCTCAAATACAAAGAGTTGATGATAGTAGGGACACAAGAACGAAGATCTGTCAATAAATGGCAAAGGCAACTGTGAATGACTGGGCTTAATGATTTTCAGAGTTAAAAAAAAAATGCATGAATTAAATTTAGGATTTGATTGACTTTTTTAAAGTTTTGTTTGAATTTTACTGAAAGGGTCAATAAGTAAGTAAACTTCTCGTTTTTTTTATAGAAACTGCATTTACTTACAAACTTGTGGGCTTCATCTTTTGTTACCAGCCACGTAATTATTAACCACATACCACAAATTCTCACTCGATTCACCATTCAACTTGCAGAATGATTGATACGGCCATTTTAAAGTGTTCAACCTGTACAAGAAATTTACCATTGCTATGATACACTGAGGTAATTATTGTGTAGTTTTCGTTGTCACTAAAGGTACTGAACTCAAACTTACCTAATAGTCGTCTTATCAGTTTCAGTCATTTGGATTAATTATTAAATCGACATGATTATAAAATGTTACAATAATTTAAGTTGTGGGTTTGGAAATTATTAGTGCATATATTCAAGAAATGAATCTAATCTAAGTACAGTTCACACGTACAAAAATATTTGTTTAGACATGAACGGATATAGTAAAATATACGAACTATTTGAGAAGCTGACGTTTTTTTCATAGTTGTAATATTGTATATGAATCTATACGTCTATTCAGATAAAGCATTATTGAACGAAAGCTTCCAATACTTCGACAAATGAAAAACACCAAAAATTAAATTTCTATGCCTACGCATGGCTATTTATTACTATATACAAGATAAATAAGTTTCAGACATGGAAAGCATGTTATTAAAAATTTTCTTAACATTTATTATATTGGTTGCGCTTTAGGTTGTACCGGTAAATAAAATGGCCACTGTCTCACAAACATTCTGCAGATGTTCCACGCAGACAACCTTATTAGAAAGTAATACGAAGAGCGACTCCTACTTGTAAATACAAAAACTATGTCAAATTTGAAAAGAAATATAAAAAAATGCTTTTACTGAAGTACCTTTAATATATTTTTATATAATTGAGATACACCTTAAAACTTTTAGCACACTAAAGGTGTACGAAGATTCAACGTGGTACCAATGGATATATTGACTCAATTGATCAGAGTGTCGGAGCTTATAACTTTAGTGTACAGAGCAGAAAGAACTAAGGCAATACATAATAACAAATTTTTTTTTACTAATTTGTGAAAATAACAAAAAGTATTTCTTTCATCGATGCATATTTAATATAATTAAAGGGCTAACACCGGTTGCCCTACTTCAAAATAAATAGCGAATTACACAAATTTGTCATCAAATATTTGCTGAAGCTCGTCATTTGAAGATCACGATTCGTCATATTGCAGAACTTAGTTTGTGTTCTTAAAGTTGCAATAGTAGGCGTGCACATCAACAATGAATGAAAGCTAGTCCTCCAAGCAGTTATTATTATGGCCGTCGTTCCATACCCGCAACTTGTTATTTATTAATTTTAAACCTTTTTATTTATTGTGCTTTATTTATTTTGTTAATTACTTGTTTTATAACATTCGGGATTTTATTGCCAAGAGTTTTTATTTAATGCCCATAACCTGACATTGTAACAGATAATGTTCGGCAAATATAAATTTTAATACATATTTTTATAGAGAGAAAGACGTGATATATAAAAAATATGTAAACCGTTTTGCCAGAGAGGTTTTATTTGTTACTTATATTACTGTGGTTTGGAAAATATCAGTCCAAAATTTTGGTTGCTAGTATCCGCCTTATTCATCATTCCGTTGCATAACCTAACCTATGTCACCCGAAGTGTCAAGATGAATTCAACGATACTTCATTTGACATTATGTTGAATACATAGAAAACTCATAGTAAATGGGTAAGTACCTGCTTCTATGCCTAGCTGGCCATATGAATTGGCGAAGTTCTTTCAGTTCTTTGCTTTAGCAAAGTTTATTATTTATCATGCTTTTTGACGTATCCTTTTTATGGAATTTGGCATTTCAGGAGCGGTTTAAACTAACGACATAAAGTAAAGGAGGAAATCTACGTTCTCAACTTATAATCCGTACACCTAAGCTGGTTTTACCTCTCAAGCAATATGAGAGCTGCGGCCTAGTCATTATACCTGGTCATAGAAAAATAACGAATGATCGTCAAAAGAAAGAACTTGTGGTTCACACGGTGTATAAAAGCAAAATTTTGCATTCCGAAATTAATATCTTAATGGCCCTACTTAACAGCTTTTCTTTAGCGAGGTGTTGTTTCTGAACTTCTTATCTTTAAAAATTTAAGTGACAATCTAGGTAATGGGTTGTAATATTTCTTACAAATAAGCTTCATAATTTTTTTATGAAATAATATTACGACTGCCGTCAAGAGTAGGGTCAGCATATGCCCCATCTGCCCTGAAATATTTTCGCATCAAAATACGCGTAAAACATTTTATTACCTTAGTTATTTTTGTATCACAAACACGTCATGTATATTATAACGGCTAAATTTCTGGCCTCAATATAAAACTTGAAAAAAAAAAAAAAAAAAAAAAATATTTATGGAATAAATTAATATATTGATTTGCAACTTATCTAATAACTCTATAACAAATCCAAATCATGTTCCCAAAATTTATGAATTAATGCTTCACTTATTCCAAATACACAGTAATATCCATAAAGAATCGTAATTTTCTGATGATATGTGCCTACGTTTAACGGGCCACATTGATTCCTTTCTATAGCGGATTTCGCTTGTAAAGAAATTTGAATTTTTTATTAAATAAAATTTTGGAATAGCTTAAGTTGACGGAAGATATTATTAAATCGGTTTCCTAATGGTTGTTTAGGGACTTGAGGCACATAAAATGAAAGTTTAAGAGATGGATTTTGCCTCCTGGCTACATAAGAGTGAGTTCTTAGCAAAGAACCCACCGAATGGTCAGTAGTTTCAAGGGGGAAAAAAATTAAATGAATGGCTGTAACGGTTAAACATCATAGAAAGAGCAAAAATATTTTCTTGATCGCTTCTTTGGAAGCGTTGTGAGTTATTGTAGCCCTTTGTTCGGTAATTCATTGAATTGTTATTTATCAACTTAAGTTTATTAGATAATTTTTCATTGTATTCAAGCTCTCTTTGTTAAGGACAAAAATACCTATTACCGTTAATTCTTTTGAACTTTTGGAATGAGTATTTGAATAAACGTGAACGGATTATGTGAGAGAAATAAGTGTGAAATTCAAAAAAAAAATTNACTTTTCAACTTTTGGAATGAGTATTTGAATAAACGTGAACGGATTATGTGAGAGAAATAAGTGTGAAATTCAAAAAAAAATTTATTTAAATAATATATTACTATTAAAAGAACACGAGTTTTCTCAGTTTTACCTCCAACGATGTTTGTTTGACAGAATATTATTAAAACTTTACCTTGTTCGGGCGAATGCTTGCGTTTGTAGAGAGAAATCTTTAATTTAAAACGTTAAACAATCATATGCTTATTGTCGCAGAATACCTTGCTAATTCTGACTTCCCTATAATTTATAATTGTTTTTGTGTAGCAGTTATTCTGAGTACATATTTTGGAAGTATCCACATATGTGAGTAATTGCCATTCGCGTAGCATAGACTAAAAATTCAGAAATATTTTAGCTAAATTTAATTTATTATCCGCAATGTATTTGCATATTTCTCATTGACTTCATTATGTTGGCTAAGTTTTAAATCGTCGTTTTTATTATACACACTTTTTTACTTAAGATTTTAAAAAATTCAATACATATTGTTTATGTGGTGCTACTCAGTTTAATTTCGCAAAACATTCGTGTAATGAAAAATAAGGGTACACTTTATGAACTTAAAATTACAGGAGTGTCTACAAAAATTTCATTTAGCGCTGCACCCAATAAACAATATAGTCTAATAGAAGCTCTGCACGTAGATGGGCTGTGAGCTCCCTTGCATAACTTCATTAACTACGCCCTTCCATGAATAATTATAAAGGTTATCTTCTTTAAACTACATAATACTCTAAAACCACCAAAATTTAGAACTATGAAATAATTTTTCAATTTGTCGAGTTCTATTACCAATTTTGCACGTGTTTGTAACAGAAAATGCAAAACTTCATGTGTTTAAAATAATGTCTAATAAAATCTTCGCATTTATTTATGAATTTTTTTTGTCACACATTAATTACGTTTTATTAAACAGTAAGAGAAACATTTTTACAGGTATCAGTATTTTTTTAATTTATGAAATTATAAATGTAACAAATGATTGGTTCTGAATTGATATTCAGTGTAATTTCATTTAACGTAAAAACGCCGCAGGGTATATATTATAAAATATTGAACTGATTTCTAAATTATTCTTGTTTGCAATTTGCCTATGAATTTAACAGATAAAACATATTTTTGAAAAGAAGTACAATTTCGTAAAATATTTGGTAATTTTGTTGGTAACAAGTCAGTGAGTTCGTGTGTGCACGCGCGGTATAACGCTCGTTGTGTGTAAACAATTTATGTGGAAATAACGATTAAAATAACCCTTGCCACACGTTTTCCACACAACTCCAAGGCAGAACACCCAATTTCATTTCTTTCTATCTGCTACATGTGATTCGCGCTTAAACGAACACTTTTCATATCGTCCTTTGATAAATAGTAACTCCCCGGCGTAACTTAATTTGGTTTAACAATTAACTGACTCGCATTTCCACTGCTATTTTGTCAAAGGAACAACAAAAGCAGTTTTTTTTCTTTCATTTTAAAATATTAAAGAAAATAAAATATTTAAATTTAAATGCAGCTGAGTTCTGTTTTGGTTTTGTATGTTATATAGTAATAATAAAAGCAATAGCCACATTTCTAGCATCTTCACTTCGTCGTTGATCGCAGCATGGCTCCTTCCTATTATACCCACTATAATATTAACATGTAAATATTAGAACGATAGATAAAATTAACAAATATAATAAGGTGAGCTTTCACAAGTGCTTAATTAACAGTTGCTAATCAGTTTCACTTCCATATTTATGTGCTTTCATCCTGTAGCTGTTACATGTTGTATAAAAAATAACCAATATACAGTATGTGTATAGCATACATATAAATAACACATTAATAAGCAATATAAAACTAACCACTAATTATATATAGATTTTAATATCTAGATGTACTAAACATATTTAACGACACAACGACTAAATGAAATACAGTTGCGTGTGAACTATTTTATGCTAAAAACTTTCATGTTGTTTTTCCAAAGGGTTGACGCATTCTGCGTCCCTATATTTTATTCGTCAGAATGCATGCTCTGGCGAAGCTCGCCGGCGGACGACCACAATAAGGATAAAGGGTTTTTGGACGTGCTGGAAGAG
This sequence comes from Clitarchus hookeri, assembly GCA_002778355.1. Classification (NCBI taxonomy): domain Eukaryota; kingdom Metazoa; phylum Arthropoda; class Insecta; order Phasmatodea; family Phasmatidae; genus Clitarchus; species Clitarchus hookeri. Next base: position 75,659 of record NQII01004579.1, read on the forward strand.
TGATGCCAGGAGCCTCGCAGCTGAAAAGGCACGCTACCAAAGGTTTCGGCACGTGCAACTGTTCCTGCACGTGCAGACGACATCCGGAGACAACGGAAGGCACCAGGGCGCGGACACAGCTGCATTTGAAGCTGCCCAAGGGACACCGAGATCCTACCACCAGCTGCGTCTGTCCCAGGCTTGTACCACAATAAACCATGAGGGCTTTTAGCAGACGTGCATGCAGAACGGGACAATAAACTTCCAGGCCAGAACCAAGGGACGACGCCATGCCGGCTGCGGACCACACGAGCAGCGGCCACGTGTTTTATGACCCAGGGGGTCGACAAGCACCCCGGACACGTGCAGAGATGGGGCAAGTCGAATATGGTGATCGAGCCTACATAACCACGAGGAGGAGGACCAAGCGGGGCAGTCGGCCGACAGAAACGGAAGAGGATGGAGCGAAACCGTGAGCAGACGTCGACGGCAGCCGGCCGTCGTCAGGCGCAGAGTACTGCGTGGACCCGGGAAGAAGGAACTTTTAAGCCAGGCGCCGAGACGCCCACCAAGTTCGAGAGCAGTTCCAGGTCGCCAGCCGAGGGAATACAGCGCTGCAGTGTCAGATAAGTAGTTCTACACCAAGTGTGAAGAATCTTTCCCCCCTCCCCCCCAGATGCAAAATCGCCGCGCCAAGTATCACGTAATCTATGTACAGAAAAGGGAGGGAGTTTGTCTCGTGAGTTCATGTACCNCGCCAAGTATCACGTAATCTATGTACAGAAAAGGGAGGGAGTTTGTCTCGTGAGTTCATGTACCAGTTAACCTGTCCAAGTAACAATAAAACTCGTTTATGTGAACACACAAATAAAGTGTAATTTGTTAGTAAATTGGACCTAGAGACAACAGTGTCGACGTCTTTATNACACACAAATAAAGTGTAATTTGTTAGTAAATTGGACCTAGAGACAACAGTGTCGACGTCTTTATACGCCCTATCACTGAGGGCTAGCATCAAGTGCTGGCACCTCACGCCGCAGAGCATAATCAATACCTACTTCCAAACTTCAGCATTTGGCAGGTATCAGTGTATTTTTCATTTTACGACGTTTTTTTAAAATTATTTATTATGTCATAATGGAAACTTTTACAAATTTTATTCTTACGTTTTTAACTCCTTTAAATTTTCTGCTTTATGTCTCAATGTTTACTCATTTGCACACGTGTAACACTTTCTCTCATAACACCAGTTAAAAAATAATAAATATAATTATGCTAAAAATTCAAAGACATGATTGATTTTACAAAACGTTTAACGCGAAAAAAGAATCTGAAATATCATAAAACGTGTTGTTTAAAATATATATTAATCTCTATAAATAATGTAAATTAAAATAGTGTTTTAAAATGTTTTAAGAATTATTTATATCTCACTCACACACTTTCTCTCTCTTTCCCTTTCTCTTACGCTCTTTCGCAAACATTGTATATCAAAGGATTTGTTACTTTGGAATCGTATATACAAATACTACAATAATTAGCTGGTTTTATGCATTCTTATTTTTAAACTTTTACTCCTTAAATTTGAAGAAAAATTCTTTACGAAACATTGTAGAATTTTTAATTGATTTGTAATGACATTTTTTCGTTTTGTTACTTATGCCTTCTTATATTTTCCTTTCTTTTTTGATGGCCAAATTATACTTCTTTAGGTAACAACTAACAAAGATTTTGTAATAATTTAAAAATGATTTTATGTATTGTTATTTTATTATTAAATTGATAAACAAATATATTATTTCATATAAAATTAATGTTAAAATATATCAATAATTTTTTTAAATTTTAACTTAATCTTAGTAATTAAAACCGTATGTCTTAAACAAAAGTTGTCGGTTTGAACTATTATGTAATAATTTTATCCTATTACACATAATGGAAATATCTTGGCATAAAACATTCATAAGAAGCTGTATCTAAAAAATATTATTAGTATAGTTCAGTTCAGAAATGCAAAAGTTTTTAATTTGTATGTATTTATCCAATATATAAAAATATGGCATAATGCAGGGAACTCTGTGAAGAATAAATTAATCACACAAAACTCCGCATAATTTTCCCATGCATTTCCAATTTTCTTTTTAACTTTCTTTGCATATTTTAGTTCTTATTATAATTTTCTTAATTTATACCGCATCAAACACATGTTTTGCGTTATGTATAAGAATATGAGCTGTTGTAGGCCCATATCTCGGTGTGATTATAAGGCAGATGAAAATAAATACATAAAGAACCAGCATTAACATACATTTTGTAAAAAATATTAATTAATGCAACTAACTTAATTAATTATTTCAATAAAGGTCTAACGTAAACCATGTTTGGGAAGTTCTTTTAATTACGTCGTTAAAAATTTAAGACGACCTTCAATTTCCCTTTTTGTAACACCAAAAAAGCAAAATGAGTAAAGAGATATCTAATCCTAATTTTTTGTCATGAAACATTTTATATATTAGCTGATAATACATTAAGGTCAATGATTCTTCCCATTATTATTAATGCTTTAGGTGTATCAAATCAAAGATTTGTACATAAACTGATTTATTCGTCTGTAGGTAACAATGATATATTAATAGTGTGTATGAATACGAGAAAATTACATTTAGGAATGATATATTTCACATAATAAATAATTTAAATTACAATAGAAATTTCAATAAATGTATGTATACAACTTATCCCGAAATACCTTGTGAGATGAATCGTTTATTGAAAATAAGGATGTAATCATAAGATGACCTTTGGATTAATGTGATTATTGAGGACGTGACAAGTTTGAAAACTGGGAATTTAAATTTGTTATTTGTAAAATATAAGCAACTACAGGAGGTGAAACAACACATTCGTGAATATTGTAAGTAAGGTTTGATATATGCCATCTATAAGAATTTGGTAAGTAATAAAATAGACCGTCATTAAGAAAGTAGAAGGTAATTTGTTACTAACCAACAAAATGTAATCCCATAATTTTCTAATAACGCAGTCGGGGTCGCATTCGACTCCCTGAGGCAGCCATGTTATAGATATAATGGCCTGGTTTATCCCAAAAATCGCTTCAGAATTTGTCGATTTTAAACCAAAATAGCAATTTCCTCCAAACGATTAAAAAAAATGGAAAAATATCCCTATCAAGTTCTTAAAAAAGCAAAGCAGATTCAAGGCTTCTCGATGCGAGAACCAAAAGATCCTCGGAGCAGGAAGTCGATTCAAGGCTTCTTAGAGAATTAGACATACAGTCCTCATAGCAGAAATGTGGACTAAAGGCTCCAAACCAGGCTTAGCAGATCAGGTGGGTCAGCAGTCATGCTTGTTTAATTTATTGACCCCGACAATCATGTTGGATGTGGGTGACCTTGATACCGATGTTCTTGTGCTCCAAAATTCGAGAAAAATGGCAAGAAATCTAAAAACATGAAAATCAGCGAACCACTCCGACCACTATGCTTTTCGTGGACGAACTTACCCTTGACTTCAATAACCGTAATCTCGAAACATAAAAAAATATAAATGAAAAATATTTTGGGAAATATTACATTACTGACTCCGACCGCCATGTTGAAAATTAGCGACCTTAACTTTGTCCCCAGAAACCTTAAACTCAAAACATTTATACTAAAGTTGTAAAAAAAAATTTTTTTCATTGAAAAATCTAGGAACTAGCTAAAAAACTGACCCTGACTAACATGTTGGAGGTGGGCGATCTTGACTTTAATACTGGAGAATTTAAAGTCGATGAATTAAGAAAAATCGCAAAATTGAAAAAAAATTTTTTTACAAATTTAAGAATCAATTACACTACTGGTCCCGACCACCAAGTTGGAGGATAATAGCATTGGGTTTGAACCTAGAGAAGAAAACAGAAAAAAAAAACTCATAAAAACAATAAAACTCCAAAAATCAAACAAAAAATTACATTACTGACTCCAATCGCCATGTCAAATGTGGATGACCTTAACCCCAGTAGCCTTTAACTCTAATACAAAAAAATTCTTAAAAATCGAGTAAGAAAACACACGAAATATTCCACACCCTATGATAGATTGTGTGTGGTCACGAGGGTTCAATTCTCGTAAAGATGGCAGAGCACAAACTACTCATTGGAACTACGTTCGGCAGGCTATTGATTAGTCACTTCCCTTCCACCCTGGTACGAATTAATTGTAATCAACAGAGTCGATCAGCATGCCAACCCCTCCCCCCTCCCTGTTTCGGCCAGCGCAGAAAGCGAATTATTAGCTTTTATAACACACGTCGTCACTTCCTTCCCCCTCCTCACACACCTCCAGAGCACCGCTCGACTCTCCACCTCCGTCTCCTTCTACTCGCCATTGCTCAACCCCCTCTTCATCATCCATGTCATCAACTTGCTACATGATTCTACTTACTACCCATTCATCATTAACTCCCCCATAGCTCAAACCCCTCACTATCCACCTTCACCGCAACCCACCACATGACTCCTCACCCCGTCACTGTCCGACCGCTATCCCTCGCCTCTACACAGATAAATACATCCCCTCCCTCGCCCCCAAGGGTTTTCTCCTCTCTGTTTACTTGCTATAGTTCGACCGATTGGTCGGTTTCCCTAACCCCACCAATCAGTATCCATACCTTATCCTATTACTGGCTAAAATTCTACTCATGCTCCGCCAAATACTCCCACGCCGCTGAACCACATTCCTAGCAAAACAATCATTTCATGAAACTCATTTACTCACTATTTCGACCCCTCCACAACACCACAATATTTCGTTAGCTTTTACGTCACACCGCAACACCCCTCATCATCTTACGTAATTGGCTGTTGGTCACACAACAACGTGACCACCGCAGAAATGTAATAAGGCTAAATTCGTACGACATCACACTTCCTCATCTGACTTGACAGGTGTTAGATCACCTTCTCTCATTAACTTCGTAGCTATAATATTGGCAAGTGATACTGTGTTCCACACGACATTTCTAGCACACTAAGCGTGTTCTTATCGGTCGAGCTAGTAATAACGCGTATATTTTCGTAACAAAGTAAGAATCTGCTCAAATTGTAAGTACCTTCACTAACCAGCGAACTATGGTGAGTAGAGATAACGATTCAGTGTTCTTTTAATGGCATACCTGTGACCGGCGCACATTCCACCTTCATATTTGCCGGTACTAAACCGACTCCAACTGGACTGCTTACATTGTCTGCGATACCGTTCGTAAACCATTAGGGTTAATTCCTTGAAACTTGGAATTTATATGGACTAGCATACATTGAATCAGCTCGATATGTCTGGCACCTTGATAAGCATAATTGAACAATGTTTCCTAAAAAATTATAATACTCACATCCAAACAGACTTACAGAAAACACCAAGCGGTCATACTCACTAAACGATAAGATCCGGCCATACTCACTGAATGATAAGATCCGGCCATACTAACCAAACATGTGAACTTACCATAATAACCATAAAACCATTCATACCAGCCATCAATACGAACATACCATACCAACCATACAAAACCACTCATACCAGTCAACTATACGAACATACCGTAACAACGAAATACAAGAACAAGCCATACCAGCCAGCCATACAATAGCCCATACCAGCTAGCCAAACAAACCACCAATACCAGCCGAAAATATGAACCAAAAATACCATCCAACCAGGCCGACCAAGCCAGCAAATCAGACCAGCTAGCAATTCTAAACAACCATACTGGCCAAGGACTGACTTCACTCAAGACTGACTGTAGTTGTTCTCTGTAGCAACCAGCTTGGGGTGGAATCAGTCCTGGGTGGACTCAGTCGTTAGCTAGTATTGTTGTTTGGAATGGCTGCCTTTTCTAGGTGACTGATCTGACTGGCAATATCGTATGATTCGGCGGTTGGTTCATATGTTCGGCTGATATGGATAGTTTCTATGACTGGCTACTATGGTAAGTTCGTATAGTTGGCTGCTATGGCTTGTTCGTATAGTTGGTTGGAATACACTTGTTGTATTGTTGACCTCGTCAACAGCGGCCCTCTTGTTTTTCCCTTTTTTCTTTATTCCTCTATTCCCAAATTCCTGCTCTATTATTTCACTTTTTTTTTTGCTGTATCATTCCACTTAGGTTTCTCCTGCTATGTCATTCCATCGTGGTTTTCCTTCCTATGTCTCGCTCTCCCTTGCATTTTCTCTCTCTCGCGTGCTCTGTCATTTCACTTGATTTTCTCATATTCCTCCTTGTCTCCCTGCCACCCATTTTTTCTCTCTTGCCTTATACTTCTTCCATCTTAAAAGTTCCTTCGTCTGCTGTAAGCGGCCATCTTTTATTCCCGCGCCTGCCACCAGTCATCTGCTATAGGCGGCCATCTTTAACTCTTGTATTTCGTTGCTACGGTATGTTCGTATAGTTGACTGGTATGAGCAGACAAGAGAGAGAAAATGCTGCGGAGAGCGAGACATAGGATGGAAAACCACGATGGAATGACAGAGCAGGAGAAACCCAAGTGGAAAGATACAGCAAAAAATAGTGAAATAATAGAGCAGGAGTTTGGGAATAGAGGAATAAAGAAAAAAAGGGAAAAACAAGATGGCCACTGTTGACGAGGTCAACAATACAACAAGTGTATTCCAACCAACTATACGAACAAGCCATAGCAGCCAACTATACGAACTTACCATAGTAGCCAGTCATAGAAACTATCCATATCAGCCGAACATATGAACCAACCGCCGAATCATACGATATTGCCAGCCCGATCAACCACCTAGAAAGGCAGTCATTCCAAAAAACAATACTAGCTAACGACTGAGTCCACCCATGACTGATTCCACCCCAAGCTGGTTGCTACAGAGAACAACTACTGTCAGTCTTGAGTGAAGTCAGTCCTTGGCCAGTATGGTTGTTTGGAATTGCTAGCTGGTCTGATTTGCTGGCTTGGTCGGCCTGGTTGGATGGTATTTTTGGTTCATATTTTCGGCTGGTATTGGTGGTTTGTTTGGCTAGCTNCCAGTATGGTTGTTTGGAATTGCTAGCTGGTCTGATTTGCTGGCTTGGTCGGCCTGGTTGGATGGTATTTTTGGTTCATATTTTCGGCTGGTATTGGTGGTTTGTTTGGCTAGCTGGTATGTGCTATTGTATGGCTGGCTGGTATGGCTTGTTCTTGTATTTCGTTGCTACGGTATGTTCGTATAGTTGACTGGTATAGTTGACTGGTCTATTCGTATGACTGGCTGGTATAAATGGTTTGTATGGTTGGTATTGTAAGTTCGTATTGCTGGCTAGTATTAATGGTTCGTATGCTTTGTATGATTTGGATGGTCGGTTCTTGTGATAGGCTGGTATGGTCAGATCGTATGGTAATTTGGTATGGTTGTTTCGCATGGTCTGTTTGGTTGTTACTGTCGTCAATGATTCGAAAACTTTAGTCAACTATGCTTGTAATAGGGCCATATAAATTAAGATGATTCAGCTAATGCTGTCCTGACCGCAATAGTTTCCGAATGGTATGGCCAATAACGTCACAGTTCTGCTGGAGTCAGCGAAGGTACTGCCCAATCCGAAGTCGGGACGTGCTCCAGTCGCAGGTAACCATTAAACGAAAACTGAATCATGATATATATTCATCAACAGCACGATGGTTAGAGCAGGTATTTTAAATTTGAGCAGATATTTACTTTGTTACGAAAATATATGTGTAATAAGGAGCACGACCGATAATAATACGCATAGCATCTGGAAGTGTCTAACACAGCATGACTTGCAAAAATTATAGATATGAAGTTAATGAGACAGAATATGATTTCTATCATCTTCCATATCAGACGTAGAACTGCGATGTGGTGCAACTTTGGCAACATTATTTTTCTGCAGTGGTCGCGATGTTGTGTGATCAACAGCCAATCACGAGGGATGGTGAGGGGTGTTGGGGGCCTGTCCAATAGCCAATGATATACAGTGGTGCTGTGGAGGGTATTGACCAAATTGAGTATATGGGGCTGGCTGAATTGATNTCCAATAGCCAATGATATACAGTGGTGCTGTGGAGGGTATTGACCAAATTGAGTATATGGGGCTGGCTGAATTGATTGCAGTATCAGGGGGCTGTTGATCTTTGGCAAGGGGTAAATGAGAAGATAAAGTCTAACTTAAGTGAGTACTTAGATGAGATCTGGGAATTTATTTTGGGAAGAGGAGTGGAGGGGATCCGATTAATCGGTCGAACTGAGGTTATTAAATAGACGTCAGTAAACCAGCTGCGGTGAAAGGGAGGGGATAAATGTTGGCGTGTGGTTGGGGTCAGACAGTGAGGGCGTTGGAGTGACATGTAATATCTTGACAGCGAGGGTGGATCGTGAGGTGGTCGAGCTATGGCATGTTAATGGTGAAGGGGTTGGAGAGTCAGGTGGGTGGTTTGTGGCATGCGTGGAAGGTGAGAAGGGTCGATCTATGGCGAGATTATGGTAAGGGCGGTCGAGAGTCAAGGGATGCAATTATGTTGAGGGTGTAGCAGGAGGGAAGAAATGATGTGTGTTACGAAACGCCAACAATTCTATTTAAAGGGGTCGGGGTCGATATATTAATCAACTATATTGACAACAAATAATTGGCACAGGGGTCAAAGGGAACCGACGAATTCAGGCACCTGTTTATCGTCGTACCAAGGAANTTGACAACAAATAATTGGCACAGGGGTCAAAGGGAACCGACGAATTCAGGCACCTGTTTATCGTCGTACCAAGGAGTGGCTGTGCACGGCCATCTTTATTAGAATCGAACCATCAGGGTCACACACATGCGTATTTGGTGTAATTCATGTAATATTTAATTCAATGTTTACGATTTTTTTTTTATTTTTCGAGTTTGCGGTTACTGGGGTTATCGTTAATGCCACCCGCATCCAACATGGTGGTCGGAGTTGGTAGTGTACTTTGTTCCTAGATTTTTTTATTTTTTTATTTTAACAATTATTTTAAAAAAAATTGTGTTCAAAGTTAATGGCGTTAATGTCAAGGTCACACAAATCAAAGTCAGTAATGAAAATAAACATGGCTGCTTACCCACGTTATCTGCTGAGCCTGGCTCAAGGCCTTAAGTCCGCCTTGCTGCTACGAGCACTGTATGGCTCATTACTCGATGAGCCTCGAATCCGCTTTAACTGTTTAGATGACTATGTGATGCATTCCCCTAGAAGACTTGAGTCTGCTTGCTGCTCTGAGGACATTTTGACTCACGCGTTGAGGAGCTTCAGAAAAAGCTTTTTTCATTTGAAGACTCGGTCAGGGAATTTGTCCATTTTTAATGTTTTTTTATTTTATTTTTAGTGAAAGGTCAATTTGGGGCATAACAAACCATTTCTGAAGTGATTTTTGTGATAAAACAAGGCATTTTGTTGATAACATGGCTCAGCCCGGCCGTCGGGTGTGACACCAGCTGTAATGTCAACCAAGCTGGCAGGTGAATCCTGAATCCTGCATCCTGAATCCTGCCCCCGAAGTTATACATATATATATGTATATATATATATATATGTGTGTATATATATATAATCCTTCTACTGTTTTAAACTTCCAAATGATCACAGAGGGCAGATATTAAATTAAGCTAACATTTCACGAATTTGTAACTTTACCTCACGTCGTTTCTGAAATTTGGAATGAATAAATAATAACATACGCTATACAAGGGACTAACCATGATACTTTTTTTAATATACGCACTGTATTTTCAGCTATAGTATTAAATAATTTAGAATAAAAAAAAAAAGAAACTGCTACAGCAAAATTTTGCAAGTCAACGACAGTAATATCAACACTACGAATTATAATTTTAAAAAGATTTAAAATTATTTTAAGGTTTGAGAACAGCAGATTAATTAAGTTAACAACACTCCCTTGATTAAAAATCTAAGCCTTAAGCTTACCTCAAATTTTGCATAAATAAAGTATGATTGTATGGGCTATATAGCAAATAGGTAAGACAATTGTAAATTTATTTAAAGTTTAAATTTTAATCTCAACGCTCACAATGTATGAAACAATATCATAGCAATGGTTTCTAACATATGTGCGCTAAATTGGGAAATAGCTTTCCAATATAACTAATAAGTTTATACTTTACAATTATACGAAGGTAATTTCCATGGCATACCCGAAGGCAGATATAAAGATAACAAACTAAAATTATAACGACAAAATAATTGAAAACATATTTGACCATTTTATTTTATGTACAACCAAATATGTGCCCTGCTCAACAAATTATTTAGCAAAAGCAGATTATATTAGTAGATAAACTAATATTCGTTGAAAACTAATATCGTAGACTATAAAACTGATGTTAAGTTATTTTAAGGTTATCAGTCAAACACATGTTTGTTTATGTAATATAGTTATATAGGCAAATTTTAGTCACCGTATATACCAAGAGTGGAATTCCCCAGGTTAAAGATTCTGACCACTCCAGCCGGTAAGTATCTGTAGTCCTTGGTATGAACACCACGTAGCGCTAGTCCATTGTCTTGGCGGCTGCGTGGAGAAGTTTGCAGCGTTCCCAATGTGACATCTACCATCTCTCTCCCTCATACTCCATCTCTGTCACTCCCAGACCAAATTCCACAACAGTCGAACGTGTTCTGAATATCTGCTATACCCACGAAGCCGGGACAGACAAGATGGCGGACACCCGAGTAATTACCTCAAGCCGTATACGTCCGTTTACAAAAATATTACGGGTTCTGTAAAACGAATGTGTGCACGCAATGAAACTTAATTTACGCTAAAGTAACGGAAAACGTTGCGAATTACTCACGTGGTCATAATAAAACAGTAAACACAACTTTATAAAATACGCGATAAATGTGGATTAAGGAGGGTCTGGGAAACATAATGTAAGGCTATAGTATTCAAATTACCGTCGTGTAAAGAAGTATTTAATGTGCTACATTATTGCTGTTTATAACCTATGTTATTGACAGAAGACGTTTATTTCCAGAATCACTTTGTCTAAAAGCAATAATACGTAAGTAACAGCACAGTGCAATTGACTAACTGTGGTTGTATGCTAATGAAATCAATTCGTTTCTAAAGTAGAAAATTTGAGCAGTGTAGCGTGAGTAATGTAAGCAGGCAAACATAAAAGCCTTAAGTTTTAAATTGTGATAATTTAGCTTTTAATTTTTTTTCGGCCTTCTAACAAAAAAGTTTGTTTAACTACGAAAAGCACAAGATTGATTATTATGTTCATTAAATATACATATGTAAATAATATAATGGATTTGGGGGNACAGGAATGAAAATAAAATATTAAAATATAAAATATGATAACCAACTGACAACTTTTCTTTTACTTTAATATAAGAGTACTCGTACTTAGAAACATAAATAAATGCAGACTTCAGAGGAAGTAAACCGTCTTCATATATTTAGATGCACCACAAAGCGCCTACTTATAATATTTGGTTGCATTTGTACCCCTGCCCCTCTGCGAGTTCTTTTGCCAACCAATTACAATTTTCTGTAAGCGCTTTAGGTAACGTGTGAGTATTAACTGAGACGTGCTTTCTTCTCTTCTGCTATAGAAACTTAAATGTCTTCTGATGTGCCCATGGTTATAACAGAAGGTAGAAGAAATTGGGTATCCTGTAGTGCCGGCTTAAAAGAATCACGCTTCTCGCAGAATTTAGGCACCGGAAACTTCATAAAACACTTTTTAAACATCGGTTGACATAGCGTTTTTAAAATATGATACACAACATACTGCTAGTATTTTACAAACCTATTAAAATTAACATTGTTGAGAGGTAGGGGAATTCTAGTAAAGAAGAAAAAATACCCACGATGAACGAATCGAATTTAATAAATGTTCGGTATGAATTAACACTACTCCTTATGAAGTTGATCTTATACTATATCAAATTTATTTATTTCGTATATTATTTTCAGGCAAACAAAATGAGTGATTGTTAAGGAAAAAAAGGAACTATTCATTCAACAAAACATGGGGCACATAGAACATAACTATTTTTAGGAAAAGTAAATTATAATTGTGTAAATATGGAACAAAGTTAATACACAAGGATGCCCTACTGTCAAAGAAAATTCACATTTTTAAATATTGTTCGTAAATTGTTATAATTGTCCATTTGTAGACCAGAAGACAGCAAACATTCTAGAATACGTGATATAATTTGACATAGTGAAGATATTAGAAATATTTTATGTTCTTCATGGTAACAACTGTACACTATGAACAGAGAAATTATTTGATTTGACTGCGTTTAAACACACTTGCGCGCTTTAATTTAGCATAAGCTGCGACTTCTAATGTAAATATGGGTTAACAATAGAAACCATTGGCGTTAAATTATGCGTTAAGACGTGTACAGAATAAATAAAAGTGTGTTACCTAATGTATTGGTGTCCAATGGAACTTATTAGGTCGTGTGCGTTGTTGGGATTTCCTTAGTGCAACGACCACTAAGAATACAACAGACGGTGTTAGGGCGGTAAACTGTTATTTACAATAATATAAGTATAAACAATATTGATACGTCGCGTGTGTGCAAATTTTAACGATTATATTTGTTTACACAAATAATCTTTTCTGATAGAAAATGTCGGCTTTGAAGTATGATCTGCTTCAATATGGTTGTGATATACAAAGTGAGGTTGGGAACAAACGTAAACATAACAGGCTTGCCACATGTTTCCATTAGCTAGATTTAAGAATTAAAACAATATTGGAAACTGCAAATATAGAAGACGTGTTTCCGTATGACAGAGAAGCGCTTACTACATAATCTTAATGCATAATTTGTTTTAATGTCATATGAGTTTAACTTTAGCGATTGGTACCAAATCATTGCATTCAACCGATGATTAGTGCAGAAAAAGTTATGTTTTTTAATGCAGTCTGAAGTAGAATATAGCGACACTCTTCGTTGCCTCTAGTTATCATGCGTCCGTTTGTGTTATCATTACTGATAATAACTTCAGTGTCAATGTTTTTCTCACTTTTAAGAGTTTGAGGTTTCAGTGTAGAATATAAAATGGTGTGCTGAGTTACACTCGTGTAACTGTAAACACACATAGCTGCCAGCTTTTCAGACAATAAACAATTCACGAAGAAAACCCGGTTATGTTTATACCGGCTCTTCAAGATAATTAAAGGTTGACGTGTGACGCAATATGAGTGTTAGAAAGGGGCTGTNCAACACGCGCTGCCAAGCCGGGCATGTGTCGCGGATGCATAGCCATGACACCCCCCACCATCCTTGCACACCACTATGCCTCTAGCAAGCCTGTGAAATCTGTTGATCGCAGAGATTTCACGAAATATAGAAATGCAGTTAGCCTAAATTCAGAAAACACACACCGCAGAAGAAACAGCTGACGAGCTGGATAATGGTGCCGAGAACACCCCCCTCCCCCTTAGCTAAACACAGGACAGTGTGGAAACGCACCGAGAAGTAGCTGACAGAGCAAGCTAGGAGCAAAGTACCACCCCCCAACCTTCAGGAACCAGGGCATGTGTTTTGAAAGACATTGTTCAGCTTTACACCACCTCACCTCCTCCCCTAATAAAAGAGACACGTGCCGACACTTAAGGAGGGAGGCTGGCCTGCATAAAAACCCCTTTACGAGAGAAGTGGGTAGACAGTCAATTATTACCGCCCAGAGACGTTAGTTCGAGAGAGCAGTCAGTTGAATATCGCCGCGCAGAGAGAAGTCAACCGCGCCGAGGGGGCCGGG
>NQII01004579.1:89434-101370 GCA_002778355.1 Clitarchus hookeri
CAGCAACCACAGTGAGACGACACCTAGTGCGGGCCTGTTTCCAAAGCCGCCCCACACCACCGGAGCTCACCCGACCCAGCTGACATCATACCAGCACCAACAGCCGAGCAAGCTAAGTATCGAGTCAACGCCCCGAGACGCCCCAGTTAATACGAGTAGCCACATTAGCGTACCACACCTCTCAAGTGCTGCTGTATTTTATTTGTGTTAAATTCGAGACAATATATTCGTCTTAAAAATGAAACAGTAAAATACTAAATTTTTGCAAACCCCTTAACCTTCAGGCATGATATATTCAGTGCCTGGAGGCATTAACTACGACACTATAAGCCACCATGTCTTCCACAGTGGTGGTGTAGCATCGAGCTAATTTGGCGCACAACTGTGAGGCCTAGACAATCCCACATAAAGGTTAAAAGTATACATTGTTGAAAACTTTTCTCAGTGGCGTTTTTCGAAAATTAATGCCTCTGTACCACTATTTAAAAAAAGAACTATTAGGGATAGAAATTATTAACTACATATAAATCGCTTTTTTTAATAGTAGGCCATGGACAACATTACTGCAAACACGGATCTTATAAAGACGACAAATGTATTGTCGCTTTAAAAAAAATATATGTTGGAGTTGAGCCATATTCGTGATCATCAATGTTCTTTTCCCGCAGTATGCATAATGCTTAATGAGATACACACTCATACAGCAATCGTATTCGTCTACCTACGTAAATGTTATACATGTTGCGGGAAATAGCATACGTTCGTACCTGGGGAAACGAATGTGTGTACGTCTCACGCCCTTACAGTTCATAGGCTACTATTTAAAAAAGCTATTAATATGTAGTTAATAATTTCTATCCCTAATAGATATTTTTCTAAATAGTGGTACAGAGGCATTAACTTTCGAAAAACGCCACTGAGAAAAGTTTTTAACAATGTATACTCTTTAACCTTTAATTATCCTGAAGAGCTGGTATAAACATAACCGGGTTTTCTTCGTGAATTGTTATAAACAGGGCGTAGCAACGAATTTATAGTTAAAATGCAGGGCTGTGAGAACACTGCCAATTTTTTACAAAGCAAGGCATGTATAATTGTAAACGTTATACAACATTTCGACAACTATAATTTTTCATACCGTTATTAGTGTTAAAATAAATGTTACCTCTAGTTTGTACCAGATTTAATAATATATTATTGATAACTGTGTTTACTGCGTCAAATATCTATGCATTCCTTTCTTAAACATATGTCTATGATTTATTAATAGCAATACTTTCATTGTCATGTGCTTTTCAGTTAGAGCTCCTAAATGGTTGATAATTTTAAATATATGCGCCTACGTTCCAACACAGATTCAGTATTTGTTTTCCGTCAAAATGCTTGTTCAGAATCTTATCAGCTGGCTAGTTTCTGTAACGGATGCAAATTGGTATGCATGTTGGAATGTATCAAGTATCGAGCCGAATGGAGTATGTGCTTGTATACATCAGTGCATTCTTATATTCGAACACAGCCTTAATGACCTGTCAATCGACAAATTTCATGTTCTGATTATTTATACTAACATTCAACTTTGCAGTAGATAACATCCATAAACTCTAAACACTGAATCACTTTGTAGATCTTCGTGCGTTTAACATATATTTTCTCGAATACTGAGCAATAATTTCCTGTCAATTTCCTGTCGTATAAGAACGGAATTGAAAATGCTACTATAATGTATGACATCACTAATGAGTAATATGAAACTTTTAATTGTAAGTGCTAACACTACTCGTATTTTATTATTAACACCTAAATTATAGTAAAATAATAAATTAAAACTAAAAACAATGACAGTTATATATTTATGATAATTCATTTTCGCAGAGGTAAATTAAACCAAAAAGTTGTTGATCGTTGCAGATCTCAGTAAATAAAGAATTCTACGACAGAAACAAAACACATGCCATGGACGCTAAAAGTAAATCATGAATTGGGTATTCAGAGCGGCAACGAAAGCTTATAACTCGCACGTGACAGGCTCGCCAATAACAGAACATGAAATAACACATGGGTTAGCCGAGGCCAGGTTGATATCCTACTCTTGCCGGCTGCGGAACTGGCAACACCGCACGGGGTTGAGATTGCTGCATCATCTGCCTCCTGCTATCTCCCAGTCCAGAACACTAGCGCTCCTCTGAATCATCCCAAAAAGGAACATAAGAAACTGGTCAGACTTTTCCCTATCCCATGGCTGCTCTAGTGTAAATCTGTACTCAATGGTGAAGTATACTACTGTACTTACGATTGGTGTCTATAATATTTAAGTTTTTCTGGCGTCTTTGGTAAAATTAAATTTTCCTTAATCTCAGCGCAAAATTATCTCTCCTTTGTCAAATTAGTTATAACTTTTAGAATTGATATATTTCTTCGTTGTACGGAATTGTTAGCATCTATTCTGATTGAAGATATTATATATATATTTTTTTATTTATATATCATTTGATTAACTTTAATCCTGAATGCCAAATCCACTGCTGTAGTCTGTCTCAATTATTGAACCAATATGGACATACAAACCTTCTTCCTCAGACCATATGATTTTTAACTTTCACAAATTTTATCTATGGTTATACACCTAGGTAGTTAGTAACTGATGGTAACTGTTCTTGCTTATACCATAGATAATATCTATCAATCATTTGCAAATAATATGCAGTATTTTCAGCCATATTTCATTCTCCTGTACGTATACGTGTTAGATCAATGATAATCTCATATTGTTTATTTACATGCTTGACCAAAATGTAGAAATTTCACTAATAATTCTCGTAGGCCTAGCTTTTGCCTAGTGATTAAAAAAAATTTCTTTCCGCATTCTTGCAGCTTGTTGTCTTTCTCTCTTTCAGTCTTAATTTTGAAAATTATTTTTTCATGTCTTACTCACTGATTGCAGGAAATCATGATTACATTTTAAGTTGATCTTCAACAATTACATGAATTTGGATGTAGTTATTCAGTTTCGTCAGGCCTGCAACACCATAAAACTTTTGGCGCTTGCAACAGATGTTCGGCAGTCTCACAGTGCTGCATTAAAATTACTCCCATATTTGTGTCAAGAGTTCAGTATTGTAAGAAACCCTTCGCTCGATTATCTGCACAAAATATGTAACAAGACAACTGAAAACGATCAACAACTATAAATAAACATAACCGAAGCAATGTAATTAAGAGATGTAACAAATCGGTATAGGGTTTTATTGGAGTTTAAAAATGTTGTTTTCGTTTCATGCCTTTGACAGAGGAACAACCATTACTTACCAAGGAGACTTTTTTCTTAATAGAGATAAAATACAAAAAAATTAGTAGTCAATAAAACTAAAAACAAATGTGGTATTCCATTGACGTTTATCCTTACATACATGTTTACAAAAGTATGATCAAATGTACAAATATACGTACATGGGTACATACACACAGTTACTTTACCTACATACCTTTTATAAGAAATTTTAACCCTAGTGATTGCGATCTTAAATTGTCCAGTAATATATACTTTTATTTCTTTGGAAAACAACACAGAAATTCCACATTTTTTCTCATTTTGGGGGCCATGGTAGTGTAGTAGTCAAGAATATTCATCTCCCACCAAAGCGAACTGGGTTTGTGTACCGGGAGGCCACTCGGGTTTTCTCATGTGGGAAACTTGGCGGACGTTGCCGTTTACCAGCCGGTTTCATCGTGGAACTTACGCTTCTCCCAACCATTAATTCCACCGCTACTCAACCTTCGCCTCTTTTCACTTGCACCGGCGCCCAAGAACTCACACAATATTTCTCACATAAAAAAAATATATTATGTATTTAGTTACATTCCACTCACAGTAACTTCCAAATTTTCTGATGCTCTACGCACTTCGCTTAGTAATTTTTTACATAAGAACTATTCCTTATCAGGAATTACCAGTGCACCTATTTTCTCAGGTTTTATTTGTATTTATTATAATTGCAATACTAGAATATATAAAACCAATAAAATGAAAACATCAATTAAAACATAAATAAAATCCTTGTATGTTTACACAAGTACAAAATTCTTGTAATACCTGACACATATGGGAAACAATCAAACCCGCCATAAAAGGGATGATTTCTAAGGATTGATTGAAAAAGTGTATAGAAACCGTCAATAGTCTATACTTTAATTCAAAATGGGAGTCTCATTTCACGTATTACTAAGGGGGTAATTTTAAACTAACAAATTGTAATTTTTTTGTGTTGCATACATTTCTAACACTGGTAATGTAATGGTATACTGCGGAACATTACAGTTTTGGGTGGACAGTCTGAAAAGAATTTTATTTCATATACAAATACAAAATAATTATTATTAAAAACTAAAAAAAAAATTTCTGGTGGTACGAAATTTTTAATTACAAAGTAAATGATTTTAACGAACATATATTATATAATATAAAAGGGGATAAGGGGATAATATATTTTAAATGTTACACAGATAACACTTGGCACCAGCCTAACGTCATCTTGTGACGTCACACAAACTCAATCTTCGATGTCGGTGACCTTGATCCGTGACTTTGACCTTGACCCGAGCATATGAGCTTAAGTTACCTTGAAACCAAAAAAATTTTAAGAATTCCAGAAACATTAGAAAAAACATAACAGGGTCCGGAGCCGAAGGCTACATCATGCTCTGTCATTCCGGTCTTTCGGCTACCATGTTAGGACGCCACCTAACCACCATATTGAATTCAAGTGACTTTGAACTTGAACTTTGACATTGACCTGTTGACCTCAAAACACCTTAAACACAAAAATTACAAAATACTAAAAAAAAAATCATTTAATTGTAAAAAAATTATAAAAAAATCTATATCCAATATTTATATCAACAAACTTACATTCTTGGAAATCCCTCCACTATCATAATTGCCTATTTTTTTTATTGGTGTTTTAATTTGTTAATTACTAGCGTTCGCTCGACCCCTTCTAATCCCCTTCTGCTTCCTACATTTTTAGTATAGCCCACTAGAGAGCACTGGTAAGTTCTGATATTCCATAACATCAGGTCGCGGGGTGTTCACGAGAAATGCAATCTATAGCCGCCACTGGCGAAAAAAAAAAACTTTTTCTAGGAGACGGGGCCTTCCGTATACGTACACAAAATGTAGCAGCGACAGCGACGGCAGGTATGGGTTGGTATGACACTTGCAGTACACAAGTTGGCAGCCAAGCATAAGTTGGAATATTCTCTTCCTGCAACACAAGCCAACCATGGTGACCCGCTCACAGTTTTCTACTTCGTGCTGTCTGTCCAGCGGGCTTCACGCTAACTATCCGCAGTTTCTTAATAACATCGTACAGTAAAAATAAATTATTTTATGTTTAACCCCTCTCACCAAAGTCAATTTTGTAACAATTGACAGAAATAATAATACCTCTAATTCGTAAACAATATACATTTTTGTCAACCCGTGCATGACCCTACAAGACGAGTTGAAAAAAACCTGCAGCCAACTTGCTAGCTGCTAATTTTTTATCTCCAGATCTTACGGCCCTGCTAGGGAATAAATATATTATGTGAAAACATTAATTGCCATCGTGATATTTCACATAAAGATGTATCTATTTTACGCTTAAATGTAATAGACAGACTGTTGCTTCTGGAACACGAATCAGTTAAAGAAAGAGACTTTGAACGATAGGGTGGTAATTATTTTCTGAAAAAATCTCGTCTTAATTGTTTGTGATATTTCGTAAGTCATGCAATGAATATGGGCCCCCTACGATTCTCTTAACTATTTTATTCTACATGTTTTGTATAATATATTGTATGAGAAGGAGCATGTGGTGTAGATTGGTGCGTGTGGTACTGATTGTGGTGCGTATGGTGCTTATTGTGCTGCTGATTGTGGTGCTGATTGTGGTGCATGTGGTGCTGGATAGTGAAAAGATGCGACATGAAGTGCTGGCAATTACCAAACTTCCCTGGATTGCACGAATGGAGCTAGCAGCGGGTAAGCCGTTGCGGGTATGTGTCATTTGGCGTATTTCACAGCGACCAATAACAGCAAATAATGCTGTCAACCTGAAAAAATGACATATTTTTCTAAATGCACGAATTCTCTGACTATTGACTGCGTGGAAAAGCATTCTCCCGCGTTGATGTTTTTTTTAACCAGATTTTCCTCTTGAAGAATTTTCCTAAGGCTGATGATTTCTGCTGGCGTTGTATCAAGGACTATTTTTGGTAATTACCTGTACGTTAAGCGTTTGTGGCAATTTGGTGATGACAATGAGTTTATCAGCTGGTGAAACATATTTTTTCGTCCCATTCTTCCAATTTAACATTGATAACTTTTCCCTTGCAATTAATAATATATTGCAATGACACGTGATATTAAAGCACGCGTGGTGGCTAGAGAAACCAGATATTTTTCACACTGATTCGTGTATTAAGGCATGCAAAACTTTGTGGCTAAAGTAGGATAGCGATGGTGTAATTTTCCCTGGCATTTTTATTGCTAAGAGATGTTGTAAAATGCATAATTAGAGTTGTGAAAATTAAAAGTGAACAGTCCGGTTCATGTTTATTCACATGCACACTTATAGACGGGGATGGACTCGAGCTTGCNTGAAAATTAAAAGTGAACAGTCCGGTTCATGTTTATTCACATGCACACTTATAGACGGGGATGGACTCGAGCTTGCAATGTGTTGAGAATTGCACCTAACAAAAACTGAAACAATTATTAGCGGTGAGCTGAATATGGTGATTAAATATAATGGTTTAAAGAAGGTGCCTAATAATAACAGTAGGAAATGTGCAGATTTATGAAATTTTTATATTTGTCAGAATCATGAAATTGATGCGAAGAAATATAATAGATTTCTCGTCGTGTCGTAAGCTGACGATGAAGCTTAGAAAAATTTCTCTCTTCAAACTTGGAAGTGTTTTCTTTGACAGTGTGGCTGGCAAGTTTTAAAGTCGTTTTCGTGTAAAATGCATGTTAGTAAATAGTNTGGAAGTGTTTTCTTTGACAGTGTGGCTGGCAAGTTTTAAAGTCGTTTTCGTGTAAAATGCATGTTAGTAAATAGTATGATAGAATTTTACATGTGTTTCTCCGCCTCGTGTGAAAATTATATTTTTTTTCTCTCGCGGTTTCTGTTGCTCGATTTTTTAAATTAGTGTTACACATTTTCTCTTCTTTTTTTTCGTATGATTGAGACTCGCATTTCATTGAGGTTCTGAGAAGATCATCTCTTGGTTCAGTGGTGTAATGTAAAAATGCGAATTTCTTTCATAAGAGGGGTATAATAGAACACGAGAGATGTTAAAAGTTACGTTTATTTTTTACAGTCCAAGCGAATTTAATTTGAATTTTATTTGAAAACATTTTTTCGGCTTTGCGACATGGAAAAAATAATAATATGCACTGTTTTAGTATGGTGATAGGTCCATCATGTCATTCAAGACTTGGATATATAACTTTCTCGTTCGTGTTCGCCCATTTGGCTAACGATAGTAGCGTTTGGTATGCAACCTAAAATTATATTAAAAAAGTAAAGTTTACACCCTTTTCAGACGGAACGAATTGTTAGGACGAACGGGAAAGAGCATAGACTCGGCCAAGAAACCATCCCGGCATTCACCTGGAGTGATTTTTAAATAATAATTTCGGCCGAACAATTTGAGAATCAAACTCGTGTCCCCCTGAACATAGGACTTCCCTGGCGTTCACTTGTGTATGCATATATAATCTGTGTTTATTATTCTATGTATTAAAGTTGGCTTGTGTGAGAAATAAAACATGCTGCTGGAGCGAAAATCCCCGTGCGGCCTCACGTCAGCTCTCCGGCGGTAAGTGTGCTAAGGCAAAGTCCAATTCAGCACCTGGTGCAGCGAGGCTGGACGTGTGCATGAGCTCAGATTACGATTGCACGTGTCTCTCGTTTACTTCTGTAATGTGACTCGTATCTACTTCTTTAAGTACGCCTTTATCTTAATAGTTTTTAATGCGTCTATCCGTATCGCTTGCAATTTGTATATCTTGGGCTCCATTTGTGTTTGACGTATGAACAAGTAAAAAATGTATATATATTTTTTATAATTTGCTAATATTTCATCATTACAAAGTATCTTTGGTTTTACTGGAATAAATAAAAAAATTTACTTTTAATTTTGTATATGAAAAAAAAACAGAGGAGGGGTTTGATCCAGCATTTATTTACAAACAATTGGTATAATGAATTAATTTTCTAGCATTCGAAAGGGTTTAACATAGCTAAAATATATCATGGTCTCGGTAATGCACTGGTTACAATATGCTCTATAATTTTTTCACGCTCGTGAAGTTTTTCCTATACATATCGACGAGTTTGAACGGTGGCGAAAGATTTGCAATGCCGGATTGTGGCCTAATCGCTTTGATTTCGGGCTCCGATAATTTCTGTTCTGCGCACACTGTTACAAAATTGACTTCCAAGCACAAGTAATATGAAATTATAAACAGAGTCAAACATGGGCGGAATATCCTCGTACGGAATACGATCTACATCCCTTCTCAGTTCATGCGCTTGGAACTATTGCTGACGGAACTCATTTTGAGCGATGAAGTGGAGGTGCTTCCATGGACACAGCGGTAAAAAAAAAAAGGAAACATTGATATTGGCATCGTCGTTGCTGTACAAGAGTGAAATCTGGATAATGAATAAATAGTTTTGCAAACTAAATACCTCAATACTGCAACACATTTCATATGATTTTTGATATAAACATTAATATTTTATGTACACAAAGAATTATTAACCTGTGTTCCGGGTTGGCTACCTCGTCACCGAGTCGTGCTTGCGAGTTAAATTCTTCGACTGGGGCAGTTTCTACAAGATATTACGGACTGTTGGAATTGTGTGGTTCATATATATAATAATGATAAGAGCCTAAAGCCTGACTAGCTGCCTGCATGTGATGTCTCAATGCCTGCATGTTCTTGGCCAGCTGCAATCACGTGGTAACTCGGTGATTGGCTGGTCGATGTCCGAACAATATCATAATGGTGTAATATGATTGGTTGAATGCCAATAAGATGTCATAGAGCTTGGATACGCGTATATTGTTAGCAGTTGGGGGGTGGGGGTTATTTGAGAGTCTTAGATTGACAACGGTTTATGTGAATGGTGGATCATCTCAGCTAGCTGCTACGCCAGGTAATCNTTATTTGAGAGTCTTAGATTGACAACGGTTTATGTGAATGGTGGATCATCTCAGCTAGCTGCTACGCCAGGTAATCCATGGCCAGTTACGTTAAAGTGGAGAAGATACTGCCTGCCAATGGTTTCTTGCCATCGATTTCTTTTTCATGTGAGATGTCTCCAGTTTTACCAGCGCCATTAACTTCTTCAGCTGTGATGCCTACATCACAAGCAGCATCTAATTCCATCAGTGCAGTACCATCGTTTCAGATCTACATCACTACCAGCATCTACTGCCATCAGTGCAGCACGATCATCTACAGATAGTACAGTGCCATCATCTTCTTCAGCTGTGACGCCTACTAAATCTTCAATAGAGCCATCGAATTTTTCGGATGAGGTACCTAGAACATCATTGCCGTCGTTAACTGCTTCTTTGGTTCCAGCACCTGCATCTCTAACAGGTTCGTCCTAGTCTTTGCCTGAACCATTACATGGTCATCAGTGTCACAATTGTGATTATACATTTGCTTTCGGTCACAATGTACGAAGACATGAACGCTGGAATTGTTCCAAAAATCCCTGTTGCATACCATATTTGTGTGACAGGTGTAGTAAGCAGTTCAGCCGTGGAGACAATATACTTAGACATGCAAAGAGCTGTAAAGGTGAAGTGCATTTCTCATCATTACCTCGGTGCTAGGTTTGCTGCAAGCGGTTCTCTTATGACATCGCTACATGTCCTCAAACATGCGATTACCTACATAACCTGCACTGTACAGTGTTTCGGTGTAATGAATGTCACAATATTTTCGCACAAGTACAGCACGAGTGTGAATAGCGAGGTGCATAAAAGACTGTAAACTAAAACAATGTTGCATATATTGNTTCGCACAAGTACAGCACGAGTGTGAATAGCGAGGTGCATAAAAGACTGTAAACTAAAACAATGTTGCATATATTGAAATGCATATATATCGAAGAATATTGTAATTTTTTTCGAGGGCACGAGCGACTATATGAAATAAAATTCAATAAAAAAGCCCTTGAATTAAGTTGTGTTTTATTTCATGTTTACCTTATTTGCTGGAACAAAATTAAAATTAAAATTGCTCAGAAATGAAATACCTTTACTTAAATGTATTTTATAAAGTGCCGTTGTACTAAATGTATGATCATGTAATTAAATAAAAAATACTTTTAAGATTGAACGACTTCAAATTCTTTATAAGAAAATTATATTTAATGAATTATACNTTCGCACAAGTACAGCACGAGTGTGAATAGCGAGGTGCATAAAAGACTGTAAACTAAAACAATGTTGCATATATTTAAATGCATATATATCGAAGAATATTGTATTTTTTTCGAGGGCACGAGCGACTATATGAAATAAAATTCAATAAAAAAGCCCTTGAATTAAGTTGTGTTTTATTTCATGTTTACCTTATTTGCTTATTTAAAATTAAAATTGCTCAGAAATGAAATACCTTTAATTAAATGTATTTTATAAAGTACCGTTGTACTAAATTTAATTAAATAAAAAATACTTTTAAGATTGAACGACTTCAAATTCTTTATAAGAAAATTATATTTAATGAATTATACATTTAGTATAAGTCCCGCATCATGCATGTAGGTATACTGCTAACTGAAAAAATATTATTTTTAAAAAGAATGAAAATTACAGATTTTCCTATCCCTAAAAAAATGTGTGTGTCGACAGCCCGCCTGGCGGCTGAATACAGAGTGGGTGGGTACTGAAAGTTTGCCTGGTGGCGAAATCGAGATAATAGTACTTCCTGGTGAATAAATAGGTTATTAATACACCAGCGCCACCTAGGCTTTGAAAATTAAAACAAATGGCATACGAAAAAATAATAAAGATAGCTGCATGATGGAATGATTATATAAGTTAGGAGGGTGGAGGCCTGCGACTAATTAACTAATGAGAAACATTGGTAGGGAAGGGAAATGTTAAGACAATGCGATTGATTGGAGGAAAGTCCGTCGTCTGCTAGACGTAGTGTTATGGGTACCTCCATAAATGTAAGTTTTTGAAATAAATGTTTTATAATTAATTTTAATAACTGTTTTAAATTTTTTTAAAATAATTATTTATAAAAGTTTAGATTTCTTAGAAATATTCTCAATTTTTTATTTTTGGGGATATTTTGGGATTTTTGGGTGCAATGTCAACGTCAACGTGTTATGGTCAAATGCCAAGTTCAAGGTCACTTGGATTCAATATGGTGGTTGGGTTATGTCATAACATGGCAGCCAAAAATCGGAATGAGATAATATTATGTTTGCTTCTGCTCCCGACCCCGTTATGCGTTAACATTCAAAAATGTACTTTTTTTATTTTTATAATTCTTTTTTTATATACATAACTTTTTTTTATATTCTTTTGGGATTTTTTTTCGAATTTAGTGAACAAGGTACGTCATGGGCACAGGTCAAGGTAAATTTCACGGGTAAAGGTCAAGGCCACCTGCATCCAAGATGGCAGTTGGGTGACGTCATAACATGAAAGCGAGCTGGTACCAGGTTCCATATGTTAACGTGTGACGGTTTAAGAATATCAGAGCGACGCTGGCCCACAACCCCTCCCCCCGCCAGTGTAACCATTATAGGGGCTTAGAGAGACACGTGGCAGCCGTCGTACCCGCAGAAGAAGGTCATGCAGAGGCCAGCAGGCGCTGCCAAGCCGGGCACGTGTCGCAGATGCATAGCCAT
>NQII01004579.1:101650-200412 GCA_002778355.1 Clitarchus hookeri
TGGGGCATAGACAATCCCACGTCAATGTGTCCCATTTAAAATACACAATGTCCGACTCCCCCTTATATATACGATTTTTAAGTGTTCGAATCACACAAAACCAAAACAAAATTTATTAGATTATCATTGTTTATCACGTAAAATCGTTGTGTCAATTATTGCGGAAATGGTCTTTTTGCATTATGAATAATGTTCGTATCTTTATAACATTTTTAACAATACATTAATATTTGTTTTAATAAGTAGCTTAAAATTTTAATATATAAAATCATAGCAATGGGTTTTATTGATAACTCAGTGATCGGTGAAGCAGAAAAACTCAAGCGATTCAGTAGAAATAGTATTTACAGATGAAAGAAAGTTTTCGGTATTTTGTATGTTGAACTTTATCAAGCTCTATTAAAAACTAGAATGGAATCCGTTAATTATCTAATAACAGATAGATCGATTAGGTTTCCTATCAAACCTTGGTTTTCATACATGTTGCTCGAAAATAAGAGATGTATTAAATGAAAGTTTAATTTCCTGAGATCTTCCTTTACGATTCTTTGGTAAAATTACTTAACAGGAACATCAAAAGTTAATTTTTGGTTTCCAATTCTACTTAAGATATTTTATTTCCAATACGAATAATTCTTAACATCTTTAAGATAAATTCCTAATTTTTCTAGTATGGTATTGGTTTTGTTATACTTTAGGTTATTCTGACACAGTAATTCCATTAAATAATACCTATGTGGGGACGGGTGAGAAGAGTTAGCAGTTTCGTTGAACTAGTGCTCTACTCAAGACGGTTATGATAATGTAAGCTGCATTGTTGCAGTTGTGATTTGGTCAGAGCCACATCCATCTGCTGACATTGAGCAGTAAAACTACACTTACGACCAGAGATCGTTGTGATAATGCTGGCTGCTTTGTAGTATGTGTTGTGGTTTCGACATAGCGACATCCATATGCTGACAATGAGCAGTACAACTACAATAACGACCAGATATGTAGTGATAATGCCTGCTGATTTGTTGCAGGTGTCGTAGGTTCAACATTCCGACATCCACTTGCTGACAATGAGCAGTAAAACTACACCTACGGTCATAGATGGTTGCGATAAAGCGACTGCTTTCTTGCATGTGTCGTGGTTCCTACATAGCGACATACATCTGCAGTACAACTACAATAACGACCAGAGATGGTAGTGATAATGCCTGTTGTTTTGTTGCAGGTGTCGTGGGTTCGGCATCGCGACATCCACCTGTTAACAGTGGGCAGGTACACATATACGAGTGACCAGAGGTTTGAGGCCATTCACTCGCCGCACACGGAGGACTGGACTCTCAGGATAAGGTACCCGCAGAAGAAGGACTCGGGCATTTACGAGTGCCAGATATCGACAACGCCACCGATAGGCCACCCGGTCTTCTTGACAGTGGTCGGTGAGTGCCTTTCACAACTAACTTAAATACAACTGTTTTTTATATATTCTTTCAGGTTTTATTAATAATGCCATTTATTTGCAGTTGAACATTATTTCACTTGTTGTAGCCAGCTAAAAGTTAACCAAATAAAATTTAAGAAGCCACGCTTCTTAATAGGGTAATAAGAAATGCAGATTCAAGTAACTTGTAAACTGTTTCTAAAATTGTGCTCTGTAGCCATCTAAAATTTTTCACCATGTAATATTCAACAGATAATTTTGTTGGTAACCAGTTAGTAGAAAACATGCTTATAATCATTCTAATGAAAGCAATTTAATTGTTTTACAGGCAATTTTTTTTTACTGAAACAAAAATTTCTTCGAGTTATGATTTACAGTTATCATTTAATTAAAATCTTATTTTAAAACTTTATTTTAAACTTTACAAAAACGGTTTTTTTTCTCTCCATATTTTAGCATGGGTGCAAAACTGTTCCCGAAGAAGTACTTCTATTAAGCCGCTGCACATTTTACTAGGAGAGCAATATAACATTATTTGCCTTCAATTAGGGTCAAAAGGATGGAAATAACAGAGAAAGGAAAAATGACAGATCGGTAGATACTACATAAATGTGTTCTTGAACATTACATATGCCAGACGATATGTGGCCAGTCGCTGAGAAGCTTCATAATTTTTTTTTCCATGCTGTGAGTTCTTTTCAGCAATCATTGTGCATATATACGAGAGGCATTACTCATAAAACAATAAAACAATTTTGAGTGCAATGAAATTACAAGAATTTTGACTTTCGATTAAATAACATCAGTACTTGAAATTATGGTTTGATTGAAATGGGGAACTTTTATTTATTATGTTGTGTAATGGTATCATGTCTTCTTTTTTTATTCGTCTAATGTTGAATCAAGAAAGCTGTTTTTGTTTTAAAAAATCTCATATTAAAATTGTCTCCATTTCATAATTTTCTATACTTCCGACTATCATGGCAGATATATTTAGTGTGCCCTCAATAAATTTTGTTATATGCCCTAATTAAATTACGCTTATGTATACAGATCAACAAAAATATGTTATTTCAGGGTAAATAGGTGGAGAAATCGTAAGCGGCTTTATCCGGTGAAAAACAGGGCAAGGATGACCGTCTATAAGTACATTTTCACTAGACGGTAATCAATTTTGATTCCTGGTACGGGAAACATTTAAATTTACGAAAATTTATAACTGGCAACCCTCTTTTTGTTCTCTCTCCAAAGTGTTGCTCTTCTTGACTTCATTTATCTTTTTGTTATATGTTTTTTTTTGTTCGTGATATTGATCTTGATTTATTAAATTTATTTGGAATTACATTTTAAGTTTCATGAAATTTTGTCGAATATTGTGTGATGGTTGCGTTTTCTTCTAGTTTTTCGTCTATCCATTTTCAACATGAAAAAATGCTATAATAATATTTTTTTTCTTTTCAGTGCACTTATTTCTCTTAATTAATTTTTTCATTTTTAACTTGGTTGTTTTATGTTTATTTTGGATCATACGGTCACTAGTATACATATATATTTTTCTTTGTTCCCTGTCTCATTGTGGACAGTCTTGTTACGCAAAAGAACATGGCAATGTTTATTTTAAGGATATTTCCTATTTTTATTACGTGTTTTTTCGCGGTCTTTCTCGTCTTATCTTTGTGGTCCCAATACCCACTGTTGACTCATCTATTAAATTCCCCTGCCATGAAATTTCATAACCCCTCTGACACCCTTTTCACACGCCAGGCCACTGCTACGGCACGGGAAACGAGCGGTTCGTGTGGGAGTGGCGGCGAGGCCGCAGTAAAAACCGCGAGGAAAATTGCTGGGGTTGTAAAGCAAGCCACCGTATTGCCAGTTTGACGCTCAATTATTCGGGCCGCCATGCCGGCTTCCTGCCATCTATCGGGGGCTTGGCAGGAAAGGGCGGGCATTGTCGGGAGTGAACGGGGTGCCCTGATAAGGCGGTGGAGTGGAAGCNCCCCCTCTTTCAGCACCCTCGCGCACTAGTGCGGCTGCCCCAGGCAACAACCCACCCCCGCACGATGAACCGCAGCGGAGGAAACTGAGGTAGAGTGCGTGCCAGAGGTGCACAGTAGCCACTCGCCACGTCCAAATGCTGGACTGCTTTCCTGCCTATACGACTATCATAAACGTCTTGGATAGTATTCAAGGATAGAAAACTGCTTTTAATCAATTCACGTTTACTTCCAACTGTTATTAAGACCTGCTAATGTTCTGCTCCCAGGGTATTCCTCTGTCTCATGCGAACAAAGCTCAACCGAGTCTAGAAAATTACACCAAAGGGACAGTGCATTCGTGCACAGTCAGTGTAATAATATTTTTCATATGAACTATTTATTCGAAGGCATTACCATCACACTTATTTTCTCCCTGTTTTTATTCACATTAATTATAAATGAAATATTATTTGCAGACAACGCAGAGGGAAAAATTAAGTTTAAAAAAAAAATTAGGTATTTTTATATTAACACGAGTACGAAACGCTTGTGAAACATGCCATAATCAGGAAACAAGCAATCACGTCATACATGGGGTGATTTTTCAAAGGTTTGATTCAACCGCGAATAGACTCTCTAGTAAACAAGTGCTTCGAGGTGTTTGATCCTTCATTAAACTGGTTTTTTAATGCAGTTGAATACAATTTAAATTCATAGAAGTACTTTATTTATATAAAAGGGATTCTCTTTTGAAAATAAGGGTGTAGACAAACACGTTTATCACTGTTGAACATCGGGGGAGGTCGCTGTTGAGATACATGTTCAAAAAACAGATAATCGACTCAACTCATCTTTAGTGTAAGCTTTGAACACCAGTTGCAAATGCTAAGCTGGCGTCACTGCGACGTTTAATCAGGCCCGAGAAACTCGAATAAGGCAAATGTTGCCTTTACCGAACATACCCGAAGTCAAGTCTCTGTGCCATTTAAGACATAATATGTATGAATCAAAACAGAATATTCACTACCAGCGCATCTTGCAGATAGAAAAAGGAATACTCATAGGATTTCCTCTTTAGATATTTGTGGAAACGCTAGATATGGTTCACATTTTAATTTTGATGATGGCTTTCATGTTTGTTATTTTATATAACGTGCGTTTTCATGACTATTCACATGAAACTGTTAAGGAAATAGTGTTTCATCTTAGCGATTATTATTCTTACTCTCCCTAATGCATATGTGGAATGAAACAAATTGAATAAACGACACAAACAATAATATTGCCCAGAAATCGTAGACCTGTCTTCCGATAAAATAATAATATACACGCTGGTGTCTTCATCCGCATTGTCTTCCAACATAACAAGGTAGTAGTTAACTCGGCATTCTTACACTGGCACTAGAGTAAAATCAAATTCGTCAAACAAATGAAAAATATAAGGTTCTCTCGCTTTACTCTTGAGCTGCAACTCTTCTCCTGTATATGCCTTGCGTTTGCTATTGATATTTATTTGCGAGGGTTATATCCAACTATTCCGAAGAAACGTAAATATTTCTGTAGATAAGCAATTAAAGAACTGTTGTGGAAAAAAATATTTTTCATTGTTTTCTCTCCCTCGGCCGTAATGATGACGTTGAACCGATAAACCACCTATGGCTCTATCAGCGATTGATAATCAAATCCCTGCCCATTGTAGTTCGACGTCCACTGTAATGAACACCTACCGGTCGCACTTTGAATTTATGTGAATTTGAGAAATACAATGGAGTGGAATGAATGCGCACTGTCTCCTCTTGCAACTTGTTAATCTCCGTACCTTCAATAATATTATATACAGCGCTTTGAAATTAATTACAGTAGGATGAAATATAACAACAGTTGTACCGTATGCAATTACAGATTCGGTTAAGAACCGGTTAATGGAATAAATACGNCAATTACAGATTCGGTTAAGAACCGGTTAATGGAATAAATACGTATGATTACGTAAAGTTTATTACGCGTTTTTTCTTTATTTTACCACGCCCAATGTACAAAGCATTTGAATTGCTAGAGCGGGGGGCTAGGGAAAGGGTCCACAACTTTGACCTGTTCATTCGATTACTCCGTTACTGGAATAACAAGCGGAGGGATCTAATGAGAGCTATTAAGGTGGAATAAAATGCCCTTTATATTAAATAACATTTTCTTTATGAAATAAATATAACCAGGTGTAAAACAGAATAGGTTGGTGGTTCCAGATATATGGGTTTAAGTTTAATAAAAGAAAAACACCACCGCTTTTAAAGTGGGAGATTGCGTATGAAAATTGTGGGTGGTGTTTCATAATACGATTTTTTGCAAATTATGGCGTAATTGTCTGTGGAAATAGTACTTTATGACATGTAAATTTCTATAAGATGCGACATTATTTAACACAGCACAGTAAAGAATGTTTAGATTAATTTATTAAGCCACTCAGTACCATAAGTCTTTGGCCCTTGGAGGTGATTTTGACCTTAATATTGGAATGTAGATTTTAATTTTGTAGTATTTGAAACCGAACAATTACGTGCTCCTGCTGTTATATGATAACTAAACTGCAGAACAAAATAAAACACGTTTGTATATAGCAGTTAAAACAGTAAACAGGCTTACCTAAATGTTTGACAAATCACCCCCAAGGGCCAGGTGTCTTACGGTGATTAATTTGAGCATGCGAAATTGGGTTCAAATAAATTCTACTTTCAAGAAATATAATATGTAACACGTATTCCACACTAGCAGCTACTTTGGAAAAACAATATTTTAAATCTTCTTACTTCACGTTCTTACTATTTAACCTATTGTTATGGTAGTTTTTGTGCTTTGTTTCAGTAGTGTCAGGAATGTGATATTAAAATTCTTTCTATTCCATGTGGAACTAGGGTGCAAAATGGCCATTGGAGGATACAAAATTTAATTGAATTCGTGCCTGAGGTACTACGAATATATAGAAATTCGTGCTGATTTCTGACACCTTGAGACTATTATAAGCATAGCGAACGAATTGGTATTGCATCTCTCCGAGGGGCCGCGGTAGCTGAGCGGTCAGCCTGCCCGCCTCCTACCAAGGTGAATCTTGTTCAATCTCCGGCCGGGTCACTTCCGGATTTTCTCATGTGGGAATCGTGCGAGACGATGCCGTTGGTCAGCGGGTTTTCTCGGGGATCTCTTGTTTTCCCCACCCTTTCATTCCGACGCTACTCCATACTCACCTAATCACCCTCATCGGCTCTCAAGACCTCGCTGTTAAGAGCCACCAAAATCGCTTCAGTCACTCACACTTCCCGAAATCGGCTCAAGAACTCAGACATGTCCATGTCGACGGCTGGTAGTTAATTTATTATGTTCTTAGTTCTCAGCGATCCTTGTCTGTCCATGGTAAACGACATGGAATTTAACCACATTTTCACCACCGTACATCACGTGATCATAAGGTTTTGTTCTTATGATACTGTCTGCGCTGTTTATTGTGCGTTTGCTTTGCACATACAAATTTTATTGCTCCTGAAAGAATTATATTACTTCTATTTGGTTGTCATAAGATAAACATTTGTTTTGCTCTTATGTTACTTTTTACATCAATATGGTATTTCTCTGAGATTTGACAAAATTTTTTTTTTTTTGGCTGTAAAGCACTTTTTTTTCCATTGCGTTACAAGTAAGTAAACTACTTGTTTCCATCCTTTCACAGGCAGACCAGTATTGCTGTTTTGAAACTCTCCAAAGTCTGAAAAAGCGTTACAAATGTAGGAAAATAAACGAAAATATTAGTGGTAACATTCAGTTGAACTATTGCAGGTGGGAGCGTCCAGTACATGCATTTCCTGCCATGACAGGTTGTTAATAGTTTTGTCAGTTTGTGTTCCGGAAATGCCCTTGATAACCACTTACCGGAGTATCGCATCGTAGAGCCATAATATGACCGCAGTACAACTACCTGCCGATTTAACCTGATGTCTGTAAAGGCCCTGACACACTGTCAAACATTTCCGTCAAACTGCTTAAAATAAAGTTGGTCAAATGAAACTTGATACCTCTGACGTCACCGAAATGTCATTATCACCGCCGTGTTTTTTTGGAAAAGTTTGTATGTCTTAAGTTTTCATTAAACATTTGGAAAATCGGATGGGCTCTAATATTACTTTGATATTATACGGGCTCAGCCAATTAGAATACTGCATTACGAACATTCCCGTGTTCGACATCATAAAATATTAAAATGGCGAGCAATTACTGGAAACGAAATAAGGTTATGAAGATAATTAAATGGTATACATTATTAGATCTTTGAGCATAAATAATATTTCAAGTGATTAACTAACAATAATAATAACTCAGACAAATAATATTTTTTGTGCCGAAAATATCTGTGATAAAATAAAAATTATTTAGTAAAATAGTAAAAAAAAAAATTAACATTTATTACCTTTATTCATGTAGTTGACTGAATGGAAACAAAAACAGAAGGGTCCTATCTCACTATGAGAATAATTTTGAAATGAAAATGCACACTAGAGTCTTCTATTAAACAAGTTTGAGAGTTTGACACATTTTTAAATACATTCATTATTATTTGATCCAATAAGTTTATTGGAGAAATTTTATCGTCCTGTTTTGTCTACAAATTTTATTTTACAACATATTTGAAAGGCGAAAATTTTACCATTGTGACAGGGGTTTCGACCAGATCCCGCAAGCGTACGCACACAAATTCTTCATCACTCATCGGATGTGTTTGGCGCCAGGTGTCTGAGCCCTTTCGTAAATATGAATTAGAACTAGGCGCGCCTCTGCAGCGAGATATTGTTGCTCGAAAAGAAAAAAATATCTTCCGGAGTGCAGCTGTGCCCTTGCTGTCTTCCTATTCACGAACATGCAAGGCTCCAATGCTTTTAAGAAAACGTTTTACATCACATTTTCGTGGTTGTGGCACTGGCGTAGTCCCGTTTTGTCTCTCATCATTGCATCTTCACGTGGTAGAGAGATTGAAAACTTGTAATGTGAGGACATAAAATAGCTTAAAAAAAGGCATTTTAAGTCGTTTTCCACAGTCTGTTACTCCTAGAAACGTGCTGGTGTAATTTATTTTGAATATTTTCTTGGCGAAATATGCACTCTTGATGACAAAATTAGCAGATTTAAGCACCTTATGAACTAGTAAGATTATGTGGAAGGTTTGCAGATTTACACCACTAAATAGGTTTTCAGAATGAGCTGTTATGGAAATACACTGGAATTTTTTTAGACTTTATTACTTTAAGCAAATTATGTACACTTAAAAAATTGTAATAGAACATTAGTGACAATAAGGATATCAGAAATTATTATTTGCTAGCTTTATATTTATGCAAATCATCCAGACGCATTCTTACGAAATCGTGCTAAAAGAAAATTTACAAACTTTTCAAAGGTGACACTGGTACCTCTGTTACGAACATTATATCAATAAAACGAATAATATAATAATAAAAATAATGAACTGCACACCAGTTAACATGCTTGCCGGCAAAGGTCATATATTATTTTATGNGTTATGGAAATACACTGGAATTTTTTTAGACTTTATTACTTTAAGCAAATTATGTACACTTAAAAAATTGTAATACAACATTAGTGACAATAAGGATATCAGAAATTATTATTTGCTAGCTTTATATTTATGCAAATCATCCAGACGCATTCTTACGAAATCGTGCTAAAAGAAAATTTACAAACTTTTCAAAGGTGACACTGGTACCTCTGTTACGAACATTATATCAATAAAACAAATAATATAATAATAAAAATAATGAACTGCACACCAGTTAACATGCTTGCCGGCAAAGGTCATATATTATTTTATGNAATAATATAATAATAAAAATAATGAACTGCACACCAGTTAACATGCTTGCCGGCAAAGGTCATATATTATTTTATGAGTACGTATGTGACACTCTAGTCGACCATTTGCTTGCATGATTTAAAAACGCAAATGAGGTATGGGTACATGCCCTGACGGGAATTTTTGCAGGCAAGAAAAAGCATATTCCGCATCGTCAGTTATGATATGTGACCGAGACATTCCAACCTTTAGACTGGTATAGAACTTTTCGTAACCTTTAGAAACAGCTCGCCTTCAAATCTTTCCTGAAATATATCCTCGCATGCAGTTAATTTTGATAAATCTGTGCGCACTGAATCAAAACGAAAATCAGTATTAACGGGTCAGAAGTATGGAAGGTGAATGACAGTCTCAACATGTGTTGTGATTGGATCGATAAACAGGACAATGAAACAATGAAACAGAAAATTGTTTTGTTGCAGATAATAAAACAATTGCTTGGATAACCCTAGTTTATAAAGTACATTATTTTACTAATTATATAATCGGATGTTTTTTCCAAATATCTTCAGTAGAATGATTTGGGGGACTTTGGGACAAGAGCGCGGGGTGACGCAGCGACGGAGCTATTCATGGTCTGTCATTCCGTTCCTCAGCGGCCATCTTGTCCACCATGTTGGGTGTTGGCGACCTTGACCATGACCTTTGACCATGACTCCGGTGACATTTAACATTGAAGACCCAGAAAATCCCAAAAATACCAAAAGTCCCAAAAATTATAAAAAACATACAACAAAATAAAAAAATTAATAAAAAATATANAAAATCCCAAAAATACCAAAAGTCCCAAAAATTATAAAAAACATACAACAAAATAAAAAAATTAATAAAAAATATATGTTTTAAAAAAACCTATTTTAAAAATTTTCATTTCCGGAGTTATTCCCAGCACCACGCCTAGCAGACGACTGATCCCCAAAACTCCCACCTTATAATATAAATAATTGTCCAATGGCCACACCAATTACTCAAATTCTTTCGAGCTCCACCCCTGATTCTCATAGGTACACTTATAGTGTAGCGCAAATTTAATTAATCACAACGCGATAGTTGGAAAATTATATGTTACCAGGGAATTTTTTTTATCAGTGTAATTAACCAAAAAAAAATTAAAATATACTTTCTTTTGAAGAATTTTAGTTCCATTTAAACATCTTTCGCCACAACAAGAGTATTANAAAATCCCAAAAATACCAAAAGTCCCAAAAATTATAAAAAACATACAACAAAATAAAAAAATTAATAAAAAATATTTGTTTTAAAAAAACCTATTTTAAAAATTTCCNAATATATGTTTTAAAAAAACCTATTTTAAAAATTTCCATTTCCGGAGTTATTCCCAGCACCACGCCTAGCAGACGACTGATCCCCAAAACTCCCACCTTATAATATAAATAATTGTCCAGTGGCCACACCAATTACTCAAATTCTTTCGAGCTCCACCCCTGATTCTCATAGGTACACTTATAGTGTAGCGCAAATTGNGCCACACCAATTACTCAAATTCTTTCGAGCTCCACCCCTGATTCTCATAGGTACACTTATAGTGTAGCGCAAATTGAATTAATCACAACGCGATAGTTGGAAAATTATATGTTACCAGGGATTTTTTTTTATCAGTGTAATTAACCAAAAAAAATTAAAATATACTTTCTTTTGAAGAATTTTAGTTCCATTTAAACATCTTTCGCCACAACAAGAGTATTANAAAAAAAATTAAAATATACTTTCTTTTGAAGAATTTTAGTTCCATTTAAACATCTTTCGCCACAACAAGAGTATTATGCTCTAATCTCTATATATAAACATATAAATAGCCCTTTATAACATTAGTAAATTCAGTATTTTTAGTATTATTATACTTGTTTTTTGTTTAATTTAGTGAAAAAACTTAAATTTTCCTTTTATTTTTGCCAATAGATATATCATCGGGTACCCGCAATAACCTCTTTTGAAATTTACATTATAAATAATATTTTGAATTATTTATATACATATATAACTATATATTAACTAAAGTCGTTGAAGACAAAATAATTTCGTTCTTAATCTATCCAAATTCACAAATATGTATTTTTATATGATGTTGCGTCAGTCCACAGGAAAGGTTGCAACGCACCCATAGGTCACACAGCAGGCAAAAATTTAAAAAAAATTAAAAATTACATAATTTCTTAAGATTCTGAACTTAATGCGGTGTNGGTCACACAGCAGGCAAAAATTTAAAAAAAATTAAAAATTACATAATTTCTTAAGATTCTGAACTTAATGCGGTGTGACGGCAGAGATAAGTAGAATCATGGATAAAACGGCCATGCCACGAATGGTTGTTCGGCTCACATCACATCACAGGCCACAAGATTATCTGAGCACGCCGGAAACTGCTTAAAGACGAAAACAATATTAAAAAAGACCGGTATCACAAAAATTATATAACCACGTCGANGGTCACACAGCAGGCAAAAATTTAAAAAAAATTAAAAATTACATAATTTCTTAAGATTCTGAACTTAATGCGGTGGACGGCAGAGATAAGTAGAATCATGGATAAAACGGCCATGCCACGAATGGTTGTTCGGCTCACATCACATCACAGGCCACAAGATTATCTGGGCACGCCGGAAACTGCTTAAAGACGAAAACAATATTAAAAAAGACCGGTATCACAAAAATTATATAACCACGTCGANGCACGCCGGAAACTGCTTAAAGACGAAAACAATATTAAAAAAGACCGGTATCACAAAAATTATATAACCACGTCGAACAATAAAATATCCGCAGACAAACTTACCCAAAACTGAGGATAAAAGTTAACTCATCATAAGATGATGAAGGATTCCAAAACTAGTAGGTTTGAAGTTGACTACATGCTGTATGACAAGAACAAAGAAGGAAGTAACACGAGCCGAAAAGTATGTATACAAAGGTATGCTCCGGACTTCATGGTATCACGCGATTAATCGATAAATAGCTCGAGTGTCTAGAAAGTATATTACATCACAAATAAGTTATTAATTTTGATACTTAAACACTTATACATTAAGACTTCCCACAATATTACGGACATAGATAATTCCTAGATATAAAGAAAATGGATTTAAAACATGAAACATAAAAAAAAAAAAAAAAAAAATACCCGGATAAATATTTCAACTTCAGAACATTTTCAGATGACAAGGTTTGTTTTACAACTTCAAAGTGAATTAACAAAAATATTAAGCAGATCTAAGCATGCTTCAATAGTAAAAAAAAAAAAATTTATAAAATTAATTTAAAAAAATTGCGAAACACCAAATTAATAAGAATAATATCTTATAATTACTTATTGACATGAAACAAGTGACAACACAAATGTCACAAAACAAATTGTGAATTATTCATCTTATTGGAGGAGCATGTCATGTACTGCTCTTTTAAGGAGCGCGACTTATTCTCCTACAAGGCTTTCTGCCATACATTCTAAATAAAAATATATGGGAGCACTGTGATAAAACCTAAATACTCGTTCACCCAGGAAGAAAACATGCCAGTATTTGCATAACAATATATTATTTTAATATGATTGTGTGTTTGTATATATATATTTATTTTAACATTTATTCGCTACATAATTATTTATATTCCTATATACTTATATATATACACTGAGTGGCCAAATTATTATGACCACCCTCTCAATACAATGTTGGACCACCTTATGCCCTTAATACTGCATGGATTCGTCTTGACATGGACTATATGAAATGTTGGTAGGTGGTATGAGGAATTTGAGACCATATCCGATGAACTGCACTTTCCTATTCCTAAAGTTTTGATGGTACTGGAGACAGCTGCCTGATGCCCCGTTCGATCTCGTCCCACAGATTCTCAATTGGATTGAGATATAATGATTGTGTAGGCCAACTAAGCAAGGTAAAGTCTCTGTAATGCTCTTCGAACTATCTGCGGACAATGCCAGCTTTATGACAGGGAGCGTTGTCCTAATGGAAGTTTCCATCTCAGGCAGGGTACACCATTATCATAACAGGATGTGCTTGATCTGCGATAACACTTAAATACCTTTGGGTATTCAGACGTTGTTCCACAGGAATCAAAGGACTCATACAATGCCACGAAAACATCCCCCAAACCATAATATTGCCTCCACCAGCTTGAAGTGTTGTGGCAATGCAGTTGGGGGCCATGCTTTCGTGCTGTTTTCTCCATATTCGCACCCTGTCATCTGCATGGTGTACTTGAAAACGCGATTCATCGGACCACATGACCCTTTTCCAGTCATCTACTGTCCAATCCTTGTGCTCCTTTGCGAACTGGAGACGTCTGCTCTTGTTCAAGGCAGACAGTAGAGGCTTTCGAACAGGTCGTCGGCTTCCATAGCCTATACGGTGTAATGTGCGGCGAAAAGTTCGTTCAGAGGCCTTCGCAGTTGCNTCCATAGCCTATACGGTGTAATGTGCGGCGAAAAGTTCGTTCAGAGACCTTCGCAGTTGCTCCTTGATTAAGATTCCTCACAATTTGACGTACTGTTGCTCTTCTGTTGGACTGGACAACTCTGGCAAGTCGCCTTTCAGATAGAGCATTCAGTAGCCTGTGACGACCACAAGCCTGACGTTGAGGCCCGGTTTTCTGCTTGGTAGTCCACTCTCTGTAAACATTAATAACTGCTGCTCTCGAACACTTCACAANTATTAATAACGGCTGCTCTTGAACACTTCACAAGTGCAGCCGTTTTGCTGATACTGGTTCCGACGCTTCGAGCGCCTACAATCATCCCNATCTGTAAATATTAATAACGGCTGCTCTTGAACACTTCACAAGTGCAGCCGTTTTGCTGATACCTGGTTCCGACGCTTCGAGCGCCTACAATCATCCCGCGTTCAAACTCAGTTAAATCACATTTTTTGTCCATTTCTTCGCAAGAAACACAGTGCATCTGATGCTTTTTGATGCTTCACTTGTACTGCATTTCTTTTTTACAGTTATCTCGCCCTCAAGCGGCAACAACGTGAAGTTATGGCCGATCGGCGTATAAGTGTCAAGTGGTCATAATAATTTGGCCACTCAGTGTGTGTGTGTGTGTATATATATATAGGAGAGTACCTGCGTGTTTTCACCTGAAGTGAAAGATTATTTGAGTGTTCTCAGAGTGATACCATATTTTTTATTTGAAATGTATGGCAGAAGGCCTTGTGGAAGAATAAGACGGACTCCTTAATAGAGCAGTACCTGAAAAGTTCCTCCAATGACATGGATAACTCTTAATGTGTTTCGTGAGCTGATTCGAGAGCGTAAGTTCGTACAATGAATGAATGCTTCGTGAAAAGTTAAGCGAAATGCATCGCAAAAGGGCGACTTGCTTCTGGGCATCGAAAATGTTGGCGTGTGTGTGTTGCCAGTTCGAGTCCCGATCGGAGTGTACTGCATTTGCTATTTTGGGCATACTCGCGAGTGAGTGGTATCGATTGTGAGTTATCCAGCGTCTGTTCGTTCCGCTCGAACATAAGTTCAAAAATGGGAATTTTTGTAATGGGTGGCCTATTTTTCCTTACCACCTTAAATGGGTTTCTTGCTTATTTATATATTTTTTCCTTCGGTGACAAAATGTCTTAAATTTTCCCGATGCAATAAGGGTTAAATCTTTCATTCATGAAATGAGGTTTATACTTGTATTTGTGGAAGCTTGTTGATTGATTATTCTCTTAGTCCTTTTTAACTGTTTAAATACTTATTGAATCCTTTGTATGTAGGAGTCGAAATTTTTAGTAGCATTAGAACATGAAATAATTTGTTCGCTCTGTTACGAAGAGTAATAATAATGACCCCACTCGGTATATATTCCAAGCATTATAAGACTGGTCAAAAATGAATCGAGTGCAATATGGTAGCTTTAAATTCCTGTAAAATGCAAAATAATTGCTTGGTATGCCTGAAAAATTGCAAGGAATTGTTGATACCAAATAAATCTTTGCGCTCTTTATAGCGACTTTTTAAAAATAACACGTACATGTTTGCCTGCATCACACGTTGCTATTTTATTTTATAGTTTATTATAATTTTAAGTTTTGTCCTCTAAACGATCATGACTCGTAATTCTGAAAGATTGATGTCGCGGATTTGATGCGAGAGAAAATGATGCAACCTTCTTCCTCTCATGAAGAACAGATATAAATATTTGTTATTCATGTCTGCCTACTCGATTCTCGTAAAATAGTATCGTGAGCTTACATTTTATAGTTAGTGTGCAAGCTAAAATTGTAATTAAACAGTAAAGTTACACCCTTTTGAGACGGAGCGAGTTGGTTGGGCAAACGCGAACGAGTAAGGACTCGGTCAAGAAACCATCCCACCATTCACCTGGAATGGTTTTTAAGAAATCAATTCGGCTGAACGAGTCAACAATCTAACCCGGGTCCCCCTGAACATGGGTCTCCCCTGGTGTTGACTTGTGTGTGCAGATATAATCTGCGTTTATTATCCTATGAATTAAAGTTGGCGTGTGTGAGAAATAAAACAAAGTGCTGGAGCGAAATGCCCCCCTGCAGCCCCATCGAGGCTCTCCGGCTGTCAGTGTGCTAGGGCGAATTCAAATTCAACACCTGATGCAGCGCCGCTGGACGTTTGCGCGATCTCAGATAACGACTGCACGTGTTTCTCGTAACAGGACTCGTATCCACGTCTTTAAGTATGCCTTTACCTTAATAGTTTTTAATGCTTCTATTAGTCTCGCCTGTAATTGAAGGGGAGGGGGGGGGGATATTTTGGACTATTCGTGTGTGTGCTTGTGTGTGTGTTTGACGTATGAGCAAGTGGATAATGTACACATTTTTTTTCTTTTTCTTATTTTAACCACTTCTTAAAGTATCTTTAGTTTTTATCGGAAGTTCGAGCCAGCATTTATTTACAACAAATTTGTACATAGAATTTATATTTTTACATTCGAAAGGGATTAAAATAACTCCAAAATATCATGGCCTCTGTAATGCACTGGCTGCAATATGCTCTTAATGTTTTCGCACTTGTGAAAACTTTCCCTATATGACTCGGCGAGGTTAAAGGGTTACAGTTTCTTTCCTGAAATTCGTATTGTGGTATAAATCTGCAAGGTGGTTTAGCATCTCGGGAATAAAACTGTGTTATAGTTAGCGTATTTCATAATGAGTGAATAATATTGAAACCTCCTGGATTACAGGCCGCACATATACATACACATGATAGCATGACACTTTTCATTACGCTAAAGTCACGTAGCAGTGTGGTGCAATTCTTGTGGCTGTGAGCGATTGTTGTTGTGCGGAAGGGTTGGGGGGAGGGGGGGTTACCGCTGATAAAATATAGTTGTTAATGGAGCGAGCGAAATGCAATGTATGAAAATACAGAAATTTTATCGGTTGAAATTCACTTTTTCTTATGAATTTGTAATAGTGGTTTTTGTAACTTTACGCTAGCGTCTCCTAACGGTATACAATTTTTTTCCC
Source organism: Clitarchus hookeri (assembly GCA_002778355.1). Taxonomy (NCBI): domain Eukaryota; kingdom Metazoa; phylum Arthropoda; class Insecta; order Phasmatodea; family Phasmatidae; genus Clitarchus; species Clitarchus hookeri. The sequence goes on from NQII01004579.1 coordinate 118,451, forward strand.
CCACATAACTTCCTATACGTACATTATTTGTGCGTATAAAGAGTTTTATATGCGGACACTAGGAGCTAGAAATATCGCCGTACGTGGAGTAACCATATGGGTATATTTTTCCCGCTTCCTGAATTTACTAATTTACTGATTATAAACTTGGGAGGAAATGTTTTCTAATGATGAGAGTCTATGCTTCGGTGAGGTGGAATGTACGCGGCTCTTCGCTGTTCATATAGCTTACCGTTGTGATAGCCAATTGTTTTTAACTATGTTTTGGTTTTTTTTTTCGAGTCATGATTACTTCAAAGAAAGCTGCCTAACAAATCCGTACACGACATATAAAAATATGCTTCGAATACCCGATCTCATTGTGGAAGAATAGGTTTTTATAATGCTGTGTAATGATGTTTGGTCCTCCAAGAAACCATTGCCATAACCAACCTAGACCCCATCACGATACTTGGGTTGATGGTTGCTGGCACTATGGTGCATGCTCATCCTGAACACTTGGTTTTGTGGGAAGTACACTCATACGCTGCTGTGAAAGGAGACTGTACACGACAACTTTTGGCAGACGATGGTCCTACAGCTACGCTGGTTTATGCATGCCTCTGCAAGTTACCGCACCTGTCAAATGCCCTGCCACATTTTACACACTTATATGTCACTCGATCTGCATTATTCAAACATTCATAATTTTCATGTCTTCGAAAACATTTTGCGAATGCAAATAATGTGTTACAGTAGCGTCACGGGTACTTAACACCTTTGCAAATTAAATCGAAGGTAAATGTAAAAATTAAAAAAAAACCAAGTTCTAGTACTGTACTTTATGAGGTCACACATTTCTCCAGAAACTAGCTTGCCCAAACCGATACTCTAAATTAGAGCAGATTTATAATTTCGCCGGAAAAGATATGCCTTTTTCGTACACGCTTGATAATATCCTGCTATCTGATGTCATTAAATATATGAACTTACCAGTGAGAATTCTAGTAGACGTAAAGTGAGAGAGCGATCTGTCACCTCTGGCATCAGATGATAAACTGTGCTGATGGTCGACATTTTTACCATTACATATATTCCCCACACTAACAAGCTCTGGCAGGGAATGCTGAAAACAAGAGCGTTAATAATAAGGGATTAAATGAGGGTGAATAATTGGTCGGATTAAAGTGGTGTGATGAGGGGTAACAGAATAAATACTCAATTTCAATGAAAATTTAATTATCACTAAAACGAAAAATGTTTTTAAAATGGTCACAACTAAAATTTCTAGTACAATTTTTTTTATTTAGTTAATTATACATGTAGTTACACCGCTGATTGGAAAAAAATATTTTTAACACAATGAAGAATTACATTTTTTAAATGAAAAATGAGTGCCGACAGTTCACTTTTCTGATAAATCGAGAGAATGAGCGGGTACCGACGTATCGCCTGGTAGTGAAATCGAGAAATTAACGCTACTTATGTGATAAAAAGAGAATCCAATAAGGAGAGAGCCGACCGCACCACTTATACTTTAAAAACATAAAGAAATACATATTCCAGTTGGTGGCAGCTCACCTGGTGATAAAATCGGTAATTGATATACTCGCGCCACCTAGGTGTAGAATATATAAATATATGACAAACGAAACAAAACAATATGGCGAGTTGAGCACAGGCAAGAGATAACGAAAACACGCCCGGTGGCAAAATTGAGAAATAAACTCGTACTGGAGGGTAATTTGGTAGTTAATACACTAGCACCAACTAGTTCTTGAAAATGTAAAGAAATGAAAAACGAATAATACTCCAAGATGGCTTCATACGATGGAACGAGCAAAAGTGTGTTGGTAAGCGCTGAAGAGGGAATTCGAACGAACGCATCTAATGGATCAAACGAACTTGAATAATTGGTGTGGGTGAAGGGCAGATAAGCAAACGTGAGTAATTTGCCAGCGAGAATCATGGGTGAGGTGGAGAAAACATTACTAATTGGTTGAACGAATGTCAGTAATTGGTGGAGGCCTGCCGACTAATTGGTCGAATGAAGGTGTCGAGCTAAGGATTTCGAAAACAAGCGACTAATTAGCCAACAACGAAAAAAAATTGGTTGCGATGGTAGATGGTGGGGAAATTAGCCTATTATAATTATTGGTGGAAATCGAATGAAGGTGAGTCATTGGTGGAATTCTACCGACTAATTAACCCATGAGTATTATGGGTGGGGATAGAACGAAGGTGAGTAACAGGTGGGGCTATTGGGCAATTCAATATATTGGAAGAGGGAGTGATGGGGTCAGTCGTCTGCTGGACGTGGTTTTGGGGGTACCCCGGTAATGTAAATTTCTTAAATGAATATTTTAACAATACATTTTTTAATAAATCTTTAATTATTTTTTTAAAAATAATTTTTTTAATTCTTTAAATTTATACATAAATTTTGTTGAGTTTTAAATTTTTTAAAAATGTTTTGGGGTTTTCAGTGTCAAATGTTACCAGGGTNTTTGAGTTTTCAATTTTTTTTAAATGTTTTGGGGTTTTCAGTGTCAAATGTTACCAGGGTCTAGATCAAAGGTCAAGGTCAAGGTCACCTTCATCCAACGTGGTGGACAATATGGCCACCGGGGGAACGGAATGACAGAGCAAGAACCGCTCAGACGTTCCGACGCCCCACGTTCTTGTCCTAAATTCCCCCAAATTATTATACTAACTTGGATATTTGAATTTTACATATGACAGAAGAATGCACAGTGTGCATACTAGTAGAACATAAGCAGGGCTTTCAAAATTACTTTATTTACCGTGAACAATCTATACCACCTGATGATGGCAGCAGCAACGACTCTCTAAATCTTAGAAGAAAATAAACCCTTTGACGCTCTTTAAACTTACCGTTCACGACTTCCGTATCTACTGTTGCGGAAACAGTTTATGACATAGTTTTCCGATAAAGTGCCTAAAAATAACAATACTTTTAAAAGGACTGAGACCTATTAATTTATTATATTTATCTAAATTACTAATACCGTACTCATGCCGTGTGATGTAAAATTTTATTTATGTTTAGAAAGCATCGTTATAAATATAATAACTTCTATTCGCTTTGTCATAAAGAAAAATTGAAACGCGCAGCCATTGAATGCTGCAAAAAAATTATTATAACCAAAGTTAATTTCATAACATTTATCCAACTCTTTCGCAAATATTAGCAGCTTTCGTGGACGCAAGCACTTTTAACTACCAATTAAATAACTGGAAATAGAGCCCGAAAATAAAGGGAGAAATCCTGTATTGTTACATGGGTTAAAGGAAATGTCGTTCGCAACTTCCAGCACTGCAATCTGCCCAACGGACCGTATCTAGACCGCGCTAAACTCCGGGCAACTGGTTATAAAACCACCCCAAGTGGTGTGCACTGAATTAAGTCTCAGTCATTGCGACGGAATCTGGCCAACTTCATTACGTAAGACGCAGTGCAATGTGTAATAAAACTGCGGAAGACCAAAGCTTTTGAGGAAATAAACAATTAACACTTCACACACAGTAAAAATATAATTAATTTTAACTTTAAAACGTTGTAAAGCTTAAATTATACCACTGACGAACTCAGAGAAAATAAAATTTGGATAATAATGCAGAGAACTTGTAACGTGGCACTAACAAGTTTAACTAATTTTTTCCACTCTGGGTATTACATGTAAAAAAAAATTTTTTCTTCTGATTTTGTCCTATTTTACTGTAGCCAATATTATAATACCACAGTCAAATAAGGAAACGGTAAAACGTTAGCTGTCGGTTTTCATCCAACCCTGGGGCCGCGGTGGCTGAGCGGTTAGCCTGCAAGCAACCCATCAAGGCGAACCGGGTTCTTTCCCCGGCATAGTCACTCCTGATTTTCGCAAGTGGGAATAGTCCCGGACGATGTCGCTGGTCGGCGGGTTTTCTAGGGGATCTCCCGTTTACCTCACCCCTTCATTCCGGCGCTGCTCCACATTCATCATCTCGATTCTTTCTTATCGCCTCTCAAGACCCCGATGTTAAGAGCCGTACAAATCTCTTCACTCACTCCATCCAACCCCGTCCTTCTCCGTGGACGAAATATGTGGACGTAACGCAAGGACATATAATTCGGACATGCAACTTCGATAAGTTCGTTCGGTTGCTTATTTAAATATGAGTTTTACGGCATATCATACCCATACCTCCCAGCTAGTTTTCATACCGACGCACTTGCTCCGAATAAAGGAGCACATAAAAAAAGTGTCCACTGTTGGTACGAGGGTGGTATATTTTCAAGAAAATAAAACTAATATTCTTTTACGTATTATTCTTATATATTTTTGGTGCAATAAAATTACATAACATTCTATGAAACATGGATTGCAGAAAAATTCAAGACAATATGTGCATATATTGTTTCATAAACGTGAAATGTGGTTAGCAGTAAGTCACAATATAGCCCTACCCAAAGCGTCAAGGTTAATAATTTAGACTGAAGAGCCATAAAAACTGGTATAGACGTGCGGATGCAAATAACAGAGTAATGGAACCAATCAGAGTAACGCGATGCGGTCGGAAGCCAGATCGGTTATTGCTGCTACAATAGCATGTTATCAAGATTTGAGTGAGTTTGAACGTGGTGTTATAATCGGCGCACGAGATATGGGACATAGCATCTCCGAGGTACCGATAACATTTTGATGTTCGCGTACGACCATTTCACAAGTGTACCGTGAATATCGATAATCCGGTAAAATATCACACCATCGACATCGCTGCGGCCGGAAAAAAGATCGTGAAAGAACGGAACAAACGATGACTGAGGAGAATCATTGAACGTGACAGACGTGTAACCCTTTCTTAAATTGGCGCAGATTGGATTTGTGGACTGCCCTGCAGGATTCATGTTGTACATTGCCTCCTGCATACCTTCAGACATTAGTCGAGTCCATGCCACGTCGTCTTGTGGCACTTCTGCGTGCTCGGGGGGCCCTACATGATATTAGGCAGGTGCACCAGTTTTTTTGGCTCTGCAGTTATTTTATTATACAGTACACTGGTTTCATAATCTCTGATTTCGTTCTTTGTGAAAATGTATTGTATTTAATGGTATTATGTGATAACATTTCAACANTCTGCAGTTATTTTATTATACAGTACGCTGGTTTCATAATCTCTGATTTCGTTCTTTGTGAAAATGTATTGTATTTAATGGTATTATGTGATAACATTTCAACNCTGGTTTCATAATCTCTGATTTCGTTCTTTGTGAAAATGTATTGTATTTAATGGTATTATGTGATAACATTTCAACAAGAATATGATGGCAAATTTTGAGTTACGCTGACAAACCTGGAAAAGTGATACGTTTTTACACATCATCTGTGCCTTCGCAAGTTTTAAGAGACATCAGTTAAATAAAAATAAGTAAATACTTTGGCTTCTTAACGTAATGTAGCATTTTACTTTAAATTTATTCGGGATTGCTTTCCTCTAATCTGAAAACTAAACTTGGACTCAAAACTGAATTTACAGTTTATGTTCAGTTCAGTCGAGTTTTTATTCCAATGCGGTTAAGTCTGCCTTTTTAGGAAACTGAACGGAACCATACTGAAAATGTATGGAACAATTTAAAAATAACGGAACAGAAATTGAGCATGCTGCATGACAGTGCAGAAAATAAGATGTAACTGGACACTCGGCGTTTTAATTTTGTGGGTGAAGTTAATAGAAACCATTAGCCAAGACCAGAGATAAGACGTACAGTACTTCCTATGTTTGCCAATAGTTGTTCGAAGAAGCGTATGACGTTTTAGTTATAAATTGCTTGTAGGAAAATGTCGCAAAATTTTCTGAGTATTTTAGGAAAAAACTTCTGCTCTTTATTTCAATGTGTCTGCTAGGCGATGTTATTTCAATGTGTCTGCAAGGCGATGTACAGAATCTTATTTTGTGAAACACAATCCGTTATTATTTCTATCTACGCTGCGTTGAATTTGCATTTTACATTCATTTATTATATTCAGTGGTCTAGGAAGAAGAACGTATATCTCACAAACACACAATCCATAAGAAAATACCTACAAGAAAACAACTGATTTTGACTGAAAGGAAATCATAGTAAGCATTCGCACCGACATTATCATTATCACGAAATCCAGTGGGAATCTTAACATTTTAGTGATTAACTGTAAAGGTATTAAATCAGTAGTCAGTACGGTTCAGTAGAGTCAAGTTCTGATAGGGTTTCAGTTGAAGGAATGCACTACAATAATATGTTAACTGTGTGTGTGTGTGTACGTATATATACACTGCTCCAAATAAAAACTTTATCAAGACTTTGCAAGGATACGATTTTGTTTTTTTGGCACCACTCTACTGAAACTAATGATATAGAAACCTAAAGGTTTCCTAAACCTGAAAACAATACAATATTAAAGGAAAATGTATTGTATCTCTCGTCGATAAATTAATGTATCGATGTGCCAAACAGAAATAGTTATTGAACAAATTGAAAATATAATGTGGTAATTATGCACTCTTGTGGACTGTCAATACGATGAGTTGCCACATCTTACCTGCATCACTGCAGCACGAAGTCTGACANATTATGCACTCTTGTGGACTGTCAATACGATGAGTTGCCACATCTTACCTGCATCACTGCAGCACGAAGTCTGACATACTCCTCACCAGTGTTCGCATACGCTTTTGTGGAATATGATGCTACTCCTCAAGTAAGGCTTCTTCTAGCTGGGCAAGTGTTTGGGGGAGGGCCTGGACATCCTCTGACTTGCCTTTTCAGATGATCCCATTGGTACTCTGTCGTGTTCAGTTCGGGGCTACATGGGAGCCAGCCCAGGGTAGAGATGTTATGGCGTGTCTTCAACGACAGTACGTCCGGATGCTCCCCAAACACTTGCCCGGATAAAGGAAGCCCTACGAGAGGAGTGGCAACACGTTCCGCAAACGCGTATCCGAAGACTGGTTAGGATTATGCCAAAACGCTATGCTGCAGTGATGCAGGCAAGAGGTGAGAACACAGCTTACCAAGTTTAGTTTCACGAGTTTGGTGCCGAATAGATAACATATTTATATGCAAAGTCATGACAACCTTTTTAATTTGATAAAATGAAATATATATACACAGGCCTTGGTCGCAAAACCCCTTACTACCTGAGCATGTAAAATTTTTATTTTTAATACCTAATAAAATGAAGAGCAATTTGTTTCCAGGATATTTATTAACTAGGGCATTTAAAGAAATTTAAAATAAGCATAAAGTGTTAGGTTGAAAAACTCCATACAGAGAATTTCGCTATATTGAAATTCAAAGGATTTGAGGAAGTTTTTAATGTGTTTATCAGTACAGTCATAATCAGACGTTTAATTTATCCTTTTTGGCTGATAAAAATCATTGTTAGACTTCTTCATGCTTCTTCATTCTTCCCCCATAAAGTGCTGAGAATTACCTATATATCACTCGCCCTTCGGTTGTTAGATCCGGGGCAGTGGCTCGAGGGAGAGAAAGGCGGAGGTCACAAATTTCAAGAAATCGTTTTGACAAATGGCGGAGAAGGAGAACGTGACCACCGGAGGCACGTAGACCCCACGACTTGCGGGTTTCCGCACTTGAGCGCGCACGTGTAGGTCACACGCGTTCACACACACAAACACACACACACACGCGCCCAAACTCGACACGTTCCTCCAATCACCCACATCGTCTTTCTCGCACGACTCTGCGGAGCGAATAAATCTCGCGAGGGAAGGGGCAACTTCGGAAAATTTCGCCAAAGTGAAAGGAAAGTTATAAAGAACGTTAAATTACTGGTTTGAAGCTAATGCGTTCCCTTTTTTCCCCCACGACGCTGAAATAGCCTTGCGACTGCAGCTTCTTGAAATGTTTACACTTCGAACGTCAAAGAATGAAGCTATTTGTGAGAAGTAAAATGTTTCGTATTTCCAACGTATACTTGTTTCAGTCTTTTCTTAACTACGTGCCAACCCGTCAATTCCTTGCGAACGAACAGAGGGGAAGTTTCATATTCTCAACCGAGGCGCATCTCACTTCCTAACTTTATTATATACAGATAAATGCCGATTTCATAATGTCTACTCTACCAAACATTTCATGCTCAACTTACGTAATAACAAAATTTTTATAAGAAAATTAAAGCCCAAATTAAAATGTTTTAACAAATATTATTTTTTGAAAAATTGTAACACTGTAGAGTAATGTATTTGATTTTAATTCACGTATTCGGGTACTTTTCAAAATAATTAAAAATATTTTCTTAAAACAAATATTATAAAAGCAAAATAATATACAAAAGTGTTGATAAATTGCATATATTAATTTTTCTCGTCGACTAAATATTTCTTGTTCCCATGATCACGCCAGGGGTTTAATTAACTGTCCAGTGAGGGTATATAATAGGGTAAGTTTAATCTAGGATTATATAAATTTTTATGGTGGATTTTTATTCTATTGTACGTTGTTATATTACTGTTTAAATGTTACTTCTCTTTCGGATATATTATTTACGGCAATAGGGTTCCTTGGACTTCCAAGGGAGCTAATAAGGATAAAATACCAAATACAAAATATATAAAGAGCTTACAATTAATTGTCCATGCTTTCCGTGTAAAACTAAACATTGTTTTAAAGAAATTTTCTACGAAAATATATTTGTGTAACTTAATATTATATTTAAAAAATTTTACNAAAGAAATTTTCTACGAAAATATATTTGTGTAACTTAATATTATATTTAAAAAATTTTACCGCGGGACCGATGAAACATTAACTTTTTGCGATTGCCATTTAATTGTTGAAAATATATTTCTGTTACTTCTTCTGAGCGGTTAGCATACTCGCCTCCCAACTAGGTGAACCTNCATTTAATTGTTGAAAATATATTTCTGTTACTTCTTCTGAGCGGTTAGCATACTCGCCTCCCAACTAGGTGAACCTGATTCGATACCAGGACGGGTCACTCCTGGATGTTCGCATGTGGGAATCGTGCTGGACGATGCCGCTGGTTGGCTAGTTTTCTCGGCGATCTCCCTTTTCCTCCGCCCTTTCATTTCGGCGCTGCGCCATACTCACCTCCATTAACCTCATCGGCAACCAAGACCTCGCTGTTAAGAGCCGCTCAAATTTCTTCACTCACTCTTCGCTGTTACTTCTTTATACGAGTGCTTTTATCATTTTAGGAAAACGTTCTTTCCAAAGAAGGTCATTTAGATGTTCATGTATGCTATTTTAAAATGTTCAGTTTTTTTATTTCTCGAACGTTTGTTTAAAAAATACGTGATATCTTGAATGAGTCAAATAATAGCCAGTAATGATAAAAAAAAATNTTTCTCGAACGTTTGTTTAAAAAATACGTGATATCTTGAATGAGTCAAATAATAGCCAGTAATGATAAAAAAAAATATGTTGACTCAAATATATCACAAAATTAATTACAATCAAAGTTTAATATCAAGAAATATTCTCCAANAAAAAAAAATATGTTGACTCAAATATATCACAAAATTAATTACAATCAAAGTTTAATATCAAGAAATATTCTCCAACTTACAAAGTATAATTTAAATTGTAGTGAGAATGTGACTCATATGAAATATTTTAATTTTTTTTAAGTAGTGCCAGTCAGGGCTATTATTTTACACGAGAAAAAACTTTTCCGTAGAATTAATTAGCAAACACAATTTGTATGTGTGGCAAAAAAACTGACAGATGTAAATTTACTCTAGGGCCTATGTATCATTCTACCTAAATAAAATTTATATATTTCTATTGTTTTGAAAATAGTCTTAAAATAGTCTTGAATATTTTGTAAAGAACTGGACTGTAACTTATAGGATTAATTCTATTGTGATACACGCATAAAATCTCATGAACATATGTAGATATAAATAACTGTAAATTTTATGATTAGACCTATAAATATTTAGTTTCAATTATACAAGTGAATATTAAGATATGGTCATAATTATACCCATGCCTCTAAAACAGTAAAATAATAAATTACTTACGGCATTGTTTTCAATTAATTTAAGTATTCCTATGCTTTGTATTATACCTCAAACATCGACTGAAATACTTATGTATGGTTTATAAGTAACAACAATTTAAGGGGCAATAATTTTTTTTTACTTACACGCAGACTTAAATATTCAGCAAAAGTCCTCGAGATACTGTAACAAATATACTAGTGCTGCTCTTAAATAAATATATGACGAAAGCAATATATGATATACATATCACAAAAATTACATACGATGAAAGAGTCTCTCGTTGCAACGCTTCATGCCTTCTGCGGTGGTTCCAATTACTTCAAAGATAATCTCTGCCTCTTGGAAAATTTTCCAACCAGTCGTGTCCAGGTCACTAATCGTTTAATGGTACTAACAAACTGTTCACCTCTACATACACAACAACCACATGTAATACTTCTTTATTCCTCGAAGTCAATGCGTATATTTCCATAGTTCTCAAATGCTCTGCGAAGTTCCCTTCAATTTGAGCTGGATGTGTAGTCTTTTGCCAAGTTCATGTTTTCGTAAAATGTTTAAATTATTTTTATGTAAAATCTTGCAAATAATATTTTGTAACATATTTTCAGTTTATAATTGCCATGACACTTAATTTATAATTGCAATGACTCACCACTTTTCTCTTCTCCCACTGTTTTCTCCAACAAATATTCCGGGTAAACTTATGTACTATTTTTACTTTAATAGTATGCCATCATATTCGATTAATTATAAAGTACTGACTAAAAAAAACCACATAGGAGAAAGTTTAGAGCATGCAGAACAACGTAACCTACAACATCAAAAAATATGGTAACAGAAAATACTTAGTATCTAGGTCCAAAACGTACACCTAACAAACATAAACAACCAATATGGAAGCACTATAAGTCTTCGTAAATAGTATGGCCAACTTCATAAGAGTTTAAAAACATTATACCGAAAAAAAAAATGGCACAGCACTGCAATAAATAAGCCTATATTTATGTCTCATAATAACCTACATATTGTGTAGCAAAATAATTCTTCACATTTAAAATTCGATATAATATACTTCCTCTTAAGTGAAGAGAATGAATTGTGCACAAATGTATGCCAAAACTATCCTTACTACACTGCAACTTACAGATTTTGGATATGTTTATTGTTTTATGAAGTATACTAAAATTTGCCAAATCTGATTATATCAAAAATAACAGTCCATTCTTATAATTACACCGATGTTCATAAGACAATGTAAAACTCTGAAGTTAATTATGGTATTATAATATTAAATTGATGTCCTAAACAAAAGAAACGCTAAATACCTTTGTTAAGAGAACAATTGTTTGTACGCTGTATCAAAATATCCCAAATTTTATAAGTATACGTATCATAACAACACTGACTGGTCCTATCAGAGTATGTTTATTGACACATCATATATTTCCTTAAAATAACCAAAAAAAAATTTCCTAAAACATCTTGCACTGAATGCCATTAAATTTTTGTATTCTNATATATTTCCTTAAAATAACCAAAAAAAAATTTCCTAAAACATCTTGCACTGAATGCCATTAAATTTTTGTATTCTTTAAAGTTACACATACTAAACGATTATTTTCTTTGTTACGTGTTTTGAACTGTTCGTTATACACAGAACTTCTTAGATTGAATATTCGTCAGTCTTACTGAAGAATTTCTGAACGTTGTTTACTGCCTTAGAGCACATTTGAAAATCCTGCCAAGGATGTATTTTTGTTCTAACTTGTAATATTTTCGCGATACGGAAGATTAACATTGCAATCGACCGTCCCGTCCAACTGAGCTAATGCTTAATCGAATTGAAATCTTTGAAAGTCTATGAACGTTAATGTGTTAATAACGTAGCAATTGTGCTCTTACATGCACATAACAAGAAATTGTACCGTACGTATAAAAAAATTGTATATTACACAACTCAAATACAACGTCAAGTACTAGAATTAGAATAATTAATTCGCTGCCAACATAACTATGGTCCTACACACAAGCGTATGCTGTAATACGTATGCAATTATGAGAGGCGGATTTCAAATATTTAATATCATTGGGTTTACTTTGCTATAAACAGCCTTTCCCTACATGAGCTCTGTGTCTCTGTGGTCCGGCGTTTAGCTCGCTGGTTTCTCGTCCTCTGTGATTCGGAGTAAACCACCGCTCATTTGATGTAACGAGACAGGGAGGGGAGGGGGGTGGATATTTTTTAATTAGCCAATTGGTTTGTACGTAGGAATTGCCGGTGAGTTCACTGGACAAATATAATTTACTTTAGTACTGTCTCACGTAAGTCTCACATCATCTCATTGGAAAATGTAAGAATCTGTAATTTATATTATTCAAGTGTATGGTGTTAATTACACTGAGGCGACAAAAGTCATGAGATACCTCCTAATATTGTGTCGGACCTCTTTTAGCCCGGCGAAGTGCAGCAACTCGAGGTGGCATGGACTCAACAAGTCGTTGGAAGTCCCCAGCAAAAATATTGAGNTAGCCCGGCGAAGTGCAGCAACTCGAGGTGGCATGGACTCAACAAGTCGTTGGAAGTCCCCAGCAAAAATATTGAGCCATGCTGCGTCTATAGACGTCCATAATTGCGAAAGTGTTGCCGGTCCAAGAGTTTGTACACGAACTGACTTCTCGATTATGGCCCATAAATGTTCGATGGGATTCATGTCAGGCAATCTTGGTGGCCAAATCATTCGCTGGAATTGTCCAGAATGTTCTTCAAACCAATCGCGAACAGTTGTGGCTCGGTGACATGGCGCATTTTCATCCATAAAAATTCCATCATTGTTTGGGTACATAAAGTCCATGAATGGATGCAAGTGGTCTCCAAGTGGCTGAACATAACCCTTTCCAGTAAATGATCGGTTCAGTTGGACCAGAGGACCTAGTCCATTCCATGTAAAAACCGCCNTAGCCCGGCGAAGTGCAGCAACTCGAGGTGGCATGGACTCAACAAGTCGTTGGAAGTCCCCAGCAAAAATATTGAACCATGCTGCGTCTATAGACGTCCATAATTGCGAAAGTGTTGCCGGTGCAAGAGTTTGTACACGAACTGACTTCTCGATTATGCCCCATAAATGTTCGATGGGATTCATGTCAGGCAATCTTGGTGGCCATATCATTCGCTGGAATTGTCCAGAATGTTCTTCAAACCAATCGCGAACAGTTGTGGCTCGGTGACATGGCGCATTTTCATCCATAAAAATTCCATCGTTGTTTGGGTACATAAAGTCCATGAATGGATGCAAGTGGTCTCCAAGTGACTGAACATAACCCTTTCCAGTAAATGATCGGTTCAGTTGGACCAGAGGACCTAGTCCATTCCATGTAAAAACCGCCCACACCATTATGGAGCCACCACCAGCTTGCACAGTTCCTTGTTGACAACTTGGGTCCATGGATTCGTGAGTCTGTGCCACACGCGAACCCTGCCATCAGCTCTTACCAACTGAAATCGGGACTCATCTGACTAAGTCACGGTTTTCCAGTCGTCTGGGGTCCAACCGATATGGTCACGAGCCCAGGAGAGGCGCTGCAGGCGATGTCGTGCTGTTAGTAAAGGCACTCGAGTCGGTCTTCTGCTGGCATAGTCCAGTACAACCAAAGTTCGCCGCACTGTCCAAACGGACACGTCCGTCGTAAGTCCCTCATTTTGTCCTGCGGTTATTTCATGTAGTGTTGCTTGTCTGTTGACACTGACCATTCTGCGCACACGTCGTTGGTATCGGTCATCAAGTGCAGGCGGTCGGCCACTGCGTTGTCTATGGTGAGAGGTTATGCTTGAATTGAGGTATTCTCGGCACACTCTTGACACTGTGGATCTCGGAATGTTGAATTCCGTAACCATTTCCAAAATTAAATGTCCCATGCGTCCAGCTCCAACTACCATTCCGCATTCAAAGTCTGTTAATTCTCATCGTGCGGCCATAATCACGTCAGAAACCTTTCACATGAAAGGCTTAACTACAAATGAAAGCCCAACCAATACACTGCCCATTTATACATTTTGTACGCGATACTACTGCCATATGTAGATTTACATATTGCTATCCCATGACTTTTGTCACCTCAGTGTACATTACCAATAAAATGTGTTGTATTATATTCCACAATTCTTTAAAAATGACTTTTCGCGGTTATAATTGTAAGTGATTTGCGAAAAATGCACCCCATCACTGTTCAAGCTAACTTTTCTTTCCAATTCAATTCTTAAGAAAATTAAATGCTAAAATTTTATTTATTTGATGATAAGCAATAACTCATGTATATTTTGATTCTTGTAGTACTTGTTACGAAATGATTTACATATTTCGAAACACTTCTAAGCCAGAAATAATTCGGTAATAATGTGGCGATCTTGTAAAATACACTAATGTTTGTGAAAAATTGCAACACCAAGAAGGACACATGTGACTGAAATGAACTTAACACCATAGATCTGTACATAAAAATAAACGATTGAATGGGATATGATCTATGTCCTTGACAATTCAGTATCGTGTGAAGACACACGTAATGTAATCAGAGCCCGTAATCTTCGTGGCATGGAATCAAAGATAACCTAGATGAATTCCTTGGGAATATCCCTCCACGCGGTTTATTTTGCGAGTCCCCGAATCATCAAAAGTGAAATGTGGAATCGGCTGAAGGAGGGGCAGTACATAGGGCCTTAAAACCTCCCTGGTGTAGCTGTTTCTGTTTTGATTGCCCTCAATACGTATAGAAGTCGAGATCGAATGCTGTTTCCAATGGCGCACCACATTTTCTTTTTCAGGTTAGATGGGCAAGTACTTTTCCATTTTACACGAAATGATTTCTATAAACATTAGAAGTGTGAATGAGCACACTTTTAAAATACTAAAAATGATTAAACTACCGTAGATTCTGTGTAAGTTTTTGGTTACCCAAACGAAATTTTTTTTATTCATAAATTTTTAGACATATTTACCGAAATGGCGTAAGAAATTTATCCGCAAATTATGCAATAGCTCACAGGAAAATTCTTTACATAATAATATGTTCTATATGCGCTAATAGTATCTTAACTTAAAAAAAATTAAGATGAGTTTTATTTAATTGTTGTTTTAATTACATACATGCAATTAATATCACAAAATGTTTGTCGTGAAAGCGTAAGGATATTTCTGTGCACATGGCATATTTTGTTCATTGAGAACGCATATGAAGTATTTCCACTCAATGGTTCTGATTTCCTCTAATCAACATGAAAACCAATAGAGATAACTATAAAAATAACAGTGTTAAATTGGTTAATTAATAAATTTAATTGCCATGAAAGCAAAAGAGCGTCATAACATTTTCAGCTTATAGGCACGCTACAAGCTGTTAACGGTTATTTAAGCACTTTTCAATTCATCGTTTGAAAAATGTCTCTTCCCAGACCTACCTCTATTTAAGTGGCACTCTGACACGCATGCGTCCAGTTAAGTTGGTAACGAAGGAGGGAAAGTTGTTCAATNCTACCTCTATTTAAGTGGCACTCTGACACGCATGCGTCCAGTTAAGTTGGTAACGAAGGAGGGAAAGTTGTTCAATGTCATAACTTTGAATAAAAAGTGTTAGGTGAACATTTGTGACAAGTAAAATTATTTATTTGGCCTTCTGTTTTTCTAATCCGGATAATTGGAAGTAATAGAAGAATTGTTAATAATTTAAATTCCTAATAATTTCACAGGTTCACTTGACCGACGGATGAATAAAGTGAACAAGCGTATTGTAATGTTAATTGATCATAAGGTGAAAGAATATGCAACGCGCATATAAGTAGATCTTTGGCATTGCTATTAAAAGTTCTCTTTTTGAGGTGAAAAGCCTATCATACCTGTATTAATAGCAAGACGGAGTTATATGTCACTAACTACAGACACAAACAATGCTGCTTACATATAAGTGTGCACAACAAAAATATGGTAACAATGGTTTCTATACACTGGAGAGTTGGTTTTGATATGTTTGTTTTGTTTCTTATAATAAGATAACTCACTTCATTAATGCATAAATATTTTTATAATAGTTATTAACTTTAAATTTATTTTTCCAAGAGGAAAAAGTTAAATATAATAACAATATGTTGTGGATAAGTCATGGCAGTGATTATTAAATATAAAATAGTTTCATACTAACCAAAATTTAAATACAGTAAATTTACGTTTAGAATGTTGTTTCAAGTAAAGTAAAATTAAAATGTATCTGGCATAGATTGTAAAAATATATTAATGTGCGCAAGTGTAAAGTAAAAGCGTGTGTGGAACAATATGTATGTTGATTCAGAAAACCGTTCATGATCTTTTGTGATGTGACCTACATATCTTTACGGCGTAATGTCTTTAATGTGCAGACGCCAGAAATAACTCATATTTTGTGCAATTTCCTTAAATAGTTCTGTCGCGAGCGCCGTGATCACATTTCAACATTCCGGGCACGAACCTGGTACCCCCCCTCCCCCAGAAACGACCATTATAGGTGCTTGTTTGTGCTTCAGTCCTCACAAAACTATTCCAATGATTTTTATAATAGCTATATTTGCTAGCTACGTGTATTTGTGAGTGGCTACATAAGTTAACCGACCAAGTGCAGACTTTTTTTCCCTTGTGAATTCAAGTTGCAGCAATCCCGTCTAAAAAGATAACATCACACTGGAATATACAGAATATCAAGACAGGACAAGTGACAGTGTCGATGTCGGTGAGAATCAGTAAGCATGACTAGTTTGTTGTACTGTTGACAGTACAGAAAATTAAGCTTATAATGTGTTAAACACAGGGTTTTCCGGAAGTCAATTCGAACCTTCGCATAGAATGATAATAGATAATGGGCATTTTAAATCTATGTCTACGTATATGAATGTATCAAATATATATGTATCAAATAGTAAAATTTCTTCTGCAATTTTGTAAGTATTATCTAAAGGACTGTAAAAATATTTGGTTCAAATGCCAAAATTAGAATTTTTGAAGGAAAATGCAATATTATTTCAACTTTATAAAAGTCCTTTCTCTCGCCGAGAAAAAAGGAACGTTTGATTTTGAAGTCATTATATCCCAGTAAGCGCCCCAACTGTTTCAATTCCCCAATTCTAATAGTTCTTAAGAGTGCGATAGTTTATTTTTAGGAATAACTACTGATACGCTTAATCATTTCAAGGTTAAACAGTTAATTTTTTGATTATGGCTAGTCATTCGGTTAAAAGACTCCCCAGGACTTCCGAAATAATGTAACTGTATATTAGAATAAATCCACAGATAAATAACTAGCTATTTTAAAAATTCCACTCACGTTTTGTACACTCGAACTCTTGATGCACTGTTATAATATCTTGCAGAACAACTGCAAACTTAAGGTATAATATGATTTAAAAGTTAATAAACCAAGGGCTGACCACAAAGCATTATATGCTCATCGCACACGATCGTCCATAAACAGGTCAAGTCTTCTGATTTTGAGATCAAATGGCAAGTTGATCTTTACAAGAGAGTCACGAGCCTGAGCGGTGACCACAACATAAATTAAAATTAACACATTTAACGAAATTATCAAGGACCACAATCCAAACGGCAAACTGTCACAGAAGAACACAAAAGCTAACCAGAAAGAAAATGCTTAGAGGAAAGAAAAAAAAAACCATCACGAGGAAGCTCTTTTAACAAGCCGTGATCATGCGTGGACATAGTGAGTGCACGACAACGGCGAATGCCGATACTGGCTAACAGTTCATAAATGGCTCTAGAGCGGAGGATCTCACAGTTCAACAGTGATGAGGTGTTTACAGAGAATGGATGGCGTAGGGTTAACATAAGGATCATTTTACGCTTTATTACGTCGAAAGCAAGCCGAATTATTCTTTGAAGCTTCCTTCAAGCNACAGTGATGAGGTGTTTACAGAGAATGGATGGCGTAGGGTTAACATAAGGATCATTTTACGCTTTATTACGTCGAAAGCAAGCCGAATTATTCTTTGAAGCTTCCTTCAAGCCGTTATTCACCATATGTTGACAATATAGATTTATTTCTGCTTAGATAATGTGGAGTGTTTATTTTTANTGCCAAAATTAGAATTTTTGAAGGAAAATGCAATATTATTTCAACTTTATAAAAGTCCTTTCTCTCGCCGAGAAAAAAGGAACGTTTGATTTTGAAGTCATTATATCCCAGTAAGCGCTCCAACTGTTTCAATTCCCCAATTCTAATAGTTCTTAAGAGTGCGATCGTTTATTTTTAGGAATAACTAGTGATAAGCTTAATCATTTCAAGGTTAAACAGTTAATTTTTTGATTATGGCTAGTCATTCGGTTAAAAGACTCCCCAGGTCTTCCGAAATAAAGTAACTGTATATTAGAATAAATCCACAGATAAATAACTAGCTATTTTAAAAATTCCACTCACGTATTGTACACTCGTACTCTTGATGCACTGTTATAATATCTTGCAGAACAACTGCACGCTTAAGGTATAATATGATTTAAAAGTTAATAAACCAAGGGCTGACCACAAAGCATTATATGCTCATCGCACACGATCGTCCATAAACAGGCCAAGTCTTCTGATTTTGAGATCAAATTGCAAGTTGATCTTTACAAGAGAGTCACGAGCCTGAGCGGTGACCACAACATAAATTAAAATTAACACATTTAACGAAATTATCAAGGACCACAATCCAAACGGCAAACTGTCACAGAAGAACACAAAAGCTAACCAGAGAGAAAATGCTGAGAGGAAAGAAAAAAAAACCATCATGAGGAAGCTCTTTTAACAAGCCGTGATCATGCGTGGACATAGTGAGTGCACGACAACGGCGAATGCCGATACTGGCTAACAGTTCATAAATGGCTCTAGAGCGGAGGATCTCACAGTTCATCAGTGATGAGGTGTTTACAGAGAATGGATGGCGTAGGGTTAACATAAGGATGATTTTACGCTTTATTACGTCAAAAGCAAGCCGAATTATTCTTTGAAGCTCCCTTCAAGCCGTTATTCACCATATGTTGACAATATAGATTTATTTCTGCTTAGATAATGTGGAGTGTTTATTTTTANCCTTCAAGCCGTTATTCACCATATGTTGACAATATAGATTTATTTCTGCTTAGATAATGTGGAGTGTTTATTTTTATGGTGATTAGCCACATACGGATATAACAAGGAAATTAATAAACACGTCTGCAGTACTTTGTTGCCATTAAGGGAGGAGATGAGGTAGAGACGACAAACGCAAAGAGGAGCTTATCCGTAGCCAGACAGACAAAACACTTTCGACGTGAAAATTTATTGAGGTAATGTGAGGTTGGTGTTGGAGCGAAACAGAAATGAAGACTGTAACAGCAGAANTTCGACGTGAAAATTTATTGAGGTAATGTGAGGTTGGTGTTGGAGCGAAACAGAAATGAAGACTGTAACAGCAGAACGTAAAGGAAATCCCAGATCAACGGTATAATATAACAGAAATTCCCCATCCTTCCGAAAACTGGTTGCACTGAAAGAAAAAATTTGTTGGCTGTTACAATAACTTTTAGGTTGATGTTTTCCAAGGGGAAATTTTGTTGCTNTGCACTGAAAGAAAAAATTTGTTGGCTGTTACAATAACTTTTAGGTTGATGTTTTCCAAGGGGAAATTTTGTTGCTGGCAAATAAACAGGTTTTGGTGTACTATATCACGTATAAGGACAAATGATAAAGCAATTGAATAGTGACAAACACGTTTGCCTTTTGAAAATATATTTATTGGCTGCCACCGAATATTTAGTTGTCAGCAATAGGATTTGTTATGTTGAGAAAAAAATATTTTGTTGCGACTGCAGATTTACATCCGCTATATTTTGCACATACGCGCCAGCGTATTGGAAGTGGCCGCCTTCTGCTCTGGTCACGACACCATATTTGTCCGTATTCGTCTCCTTCCAGCAGGTTACGAATTCATTAAAGGGATACTCTAAAGGAATTTGGCATGTATTACACATGATACCTTATTTAACACACAAATAGTCCTCGAAAAAAAACTATTCGTGAAGTGAAGTGATTAGGCCTTACCATGTGTGCCAATTGTTATATTTGTAGTGTGTGCATGCTCAAGTCAATTCCCTGTAACATCAAGCGATGTGGTGCCGTGGTAACACATCGAACTCGTATTCAGGACGACACATGTTCGGTTTNATTCCCTGTAACATCAAGCGATGTGGTGCCGTGGTAACACATCGAACTCGTATTCAGGACGACACATGTTCGGTTTGGGGCCTGGCTCACCCAGTTCATTTTTCAGTGAATTAAGGCCCATTTTGATTATCTCCCCGATTCTGCTGCCAACACGACATTAAATCTAGCCGACCTACAGAAGCGCATAACCCGCAAAGGTACTTCTGTGAGCCTCACTTACCCGAATTTCTGCGACTATTAAACTATTATTGCCTGCAAACATACTGAATTATTAGTAATCACGAAAGTCCTTTTGTGGTTGGAACTAAGCATCGTTTTGCCAAAAAAAAATTTGGTTCTTGACACAAAATATTTTGTGCGTTATAATATTACAGAAGAATTTTACGATATCTGATGTTATTGACTAACACTATAAAGAAATAAGAGAAAAATCTTTGGAAATGTAGCCCACCAATAATTTATTTTGGTAGCCAGGAAACATAATTTTTTTTTTTTTCAGTGTGAGCAGTGATTTCAAAGTTTGAAATTCTATCACTTACCACTGAACAAATGTTGATAACAAGCAACTTGTATGTACAAAATAACAGATATCCCAGATTAATTTTTACACTCTTTAAACTGAATTAACAATGATAGTGCTAAAGACAATCTGATAAGAGTGCTTATTTTGACTGAAATAAGTACAAAGTTGTAAATGTGCCAATATTAATAACGGTTACAAATGTTCAAAATAACGGCCATCAGCACCGAGATATAGTCCGCAACATAACTACAAACAGCTATGGTTTCAACGAGAGTGGATTATGAAGCGGACACAATCACGTCTAATGGCATCCAGTATCCGTGGGTTTGTGGCGTACCGAGTATTCTTCAAATGTCCCCGCAGAGAAAAATTTAGGGGCGTTAAATCTGGAGAACTGGCTAGATACTTAACACTTTCTCGTCGGTCTATCTGCCTATCCACAAATGTTTCATCCAAAAGCAACCGTACGTCTCGATGGTACTGTGGCGGTTAACGGTCCTCCTGGAAAAAATTATCGTCATCAAGGTATAGTTGGTGAACAGCTAGCGCAATGATTTTCCAGTAATATGATATAAATTACCTTTCCCCGTACCACTGTTCACATCAAAGAATAATTGCAGCACAAGTCATCTTGTGGACAATATAGCATCTCACTGTTAACCAAGGAAGATCATCTGCTTTCTTTACCACGATATGGGAATTTCAATCGGCTCAGTAAACGCAATTGCGGTGGTTGGCAATTCCTATTCCATTTCATGGTCGCCTCATTCGACCAAAAAACCACGCCAGTAAAACGTTCATTGTCGCGGCACATGTTCACAAACCACTCACAAAATTCGGCACGTCGATGTCAAATATCTTGCAAACCACTGACGATATAGTTATACTGCTATCAGCCCGATTAATTGCAACAAAGTCTTCACGAAGTGACGTGCCGCGTCTTGTCATAGCATTATTAATTACCGAGATATCGATATCAGTCTTTGCTTTTTCAATCGAAATATATTTATTTCTGTCGCTTGCACCGCAGGCCTGAAATAGAGGAATTCGACAGTTAGGATTCCTCTGTTTTTTCATGCATTAGGAGGGGTGACGCATCACCCTGAAGTTTGTTGTACAAGGAACTATCGCGCCGCACCACGCGGACACTCGTGTAACGCCTAAGGGAATGTTATGTCGTCGCAACACCGATACAAAGGTAAAGAGAAAATGTGCAGCAACGCCTTCCTCCAGGAGGAAGATGGCCACACCTTAACTCCACCGCCCCCGAATTTCACAGTCGGCACTATACAGGATTGTAGAGCCGTTCACCAGGCATT
Source organism: Clitarchus hookeri (assembly GCA_002778355.1). Classification (NCBI taxonomy): domain Eukaryota; kingdom Metazoa; phylum Arthropoda; class Insecta; order Phasmatodea; family Phasmatidae; genus Clitarchus; species Clitarchus hookeri. The sequence goes on from NQII01004579.1 coordinate 140,516, forward strand.
CGCCAAACACACACCCTACCTTCAGATCGCCACATTGTTTATGTTGTTTAAGTGTCCAGTTTCTCGATGCTCCTTACACCAAGCGAGGTGGCTTTTGGAATGTTCATTGAGTGATGAGTGGCTTATGGGCAGCTGCTCGGCCAAGGAACCCACGTTTCCGCACCTCGTGCCGAACAGACAATGGTGCTTTGAGTAGATCCTGTTGCAGGTTGGAATTCCTGTGTGATGGTGGTGATGAATGATTGGCGATTACGATGACACTCGATGGTCTCTGGCGGTCAATGTGGGTGGTCTGCCTGCACGCTTTTGGGTTTTACACATGCATCCATTCACTTTTTCACTTCTCTATAATATCGGAAAGAGTGAACCTTAGGATATATAGGAGGGTGATAATCACGGGCACAGACTTCTTAAATAAGTAGCGCCCGACCACTCGGCTACATTGAAAGTCAAAGAGTTCCTCAGACCATCCCATTCTGCTGTCTCGCGCTGACTACTGCGATCACTGACCATGTGTTCAACGCGGTATATGGCAGTACTGGGTCGCCCTCTATGTTAAACACGCATACCGTGGGGTATCCGGATACTTTTGATCACATAGTGTACAAACCTGCTATTTGTAATTCACATCTGCATGTCTACTTAATAAGTTATTGAATTTTATTTTCTAAACGTTTTGCAGACCTGACATATTATTTTATAACAAGGTTTCCAAGATTTTTTTGTAAATGTACAAAAAATACAGTGTATTACGTGGCAATATTATGTGTGATTTGACTCAAGTGACACGGTCCATTTCAACAGTTTTTAACTTACATTTCAGAGTATTACTATTAGAATTTTTATCTCATCATTATTCNATATTATGTGTGATTTGACTCAAGTGACACAGTCCATTTCAACAGTTTTTAACTTACATTTCAGAGTATTACTATTTGTATTTTTATCTCATCATTATTCCAAAAATAATGTAGTCGATTCGTGCAAAGAATATGGCAGCAATAATATATCGATTAAAAAAAAAAGAAACAAGCGGCGATATTAGGAAGAATTACAGAAGGATGTTGATGCAAAAACAATGTTTCGAATGCGTTAGTGAAGATAGAAGAAAACATATTAATAAAGTTATATCTACTACCTACAAAACACAGTATTTATCCCCTGCTTTAGTTCTAAATAACTTGTAAACAAGGACGCCCTACACAGCTAGTAATAAAAGGAGATTCAACCTTTTTCTAACATAGACAACGTAGGAGTAGAAAATATTTCACATTAGTGAATGCAGTATAAAGAGGTAACGCAAATTATATATACTATGGAAAGTCTGAAGTTTACGGGTGATGCATTCAACTGTAAAAATCTAAAATAAAAGAACTATAAAATATAATGACCTGAAAATTAAAAAAAAAAATATCTTGTTAGCTGACCGACGCGTGGCAGTGAAGGAGGTGGCGCATTAGTAATAATGGAAACGTGAATTCGGGAAAGTCAGGATTCGAGTCCCCCGCCATCCTGAATTTGGTATTCCATGGTTTCTCTATATAACTCCAGGTGAAAACTAGGATTGCTCCTTACCGCAGTTCACGTCAAATTCCTTTCACTTCTTTGCTTCTCTGAGCAACTAGCTCCGTCGTTAATGACCTCGCTGTCGATAAGACTAAGTCTTGCCTATGTCGTAATTAAACACATTTCTCCTTTTTACCGGTCGTGTACTTCATTTCCGAACGACTTCATACATCTATAGAGATGAAGCTCTATAAAGAGTTTATTCTAAACACTCCATAAATTATAGACACTAAACACTGAGTGTCTCGATAATATATAACTAAACAAGAATATGAAACCTATTTTAAACCCCTGGAATGATGTTACTGATAGCGCTCAAATTTATGTGACTTTAAGGAATATTAGGGCTCAATGATGGATGACATAATACATTTTTTATTAAATTTTAAGAGAATTCGAGTCTCAGACCTGCAGTTCTCAAGGTTTTAGATAATTGGATGCTTAAATTGTAATACCTACAACCTAATCACAAAGTTGATACAATATGACCAAAATTGTTCAAGTCCGGGAGAAATTAAATTTCATCTATCCAAATCAGAAACTATTATGTCCGTTACGGAGTGTTCTTCCAAAGATATAGAAATGTTTAAATCTTTTCCCATAAATATTACAACTATTATCATTTTAATTGGAAATTTTATTGTGACAAAATCTGTGTTCCAGGTCATTTGAGGAATTGTGAGAAATTTAATGACCTAACTATATTAAATTTATTTCGCATTACTTAACATAAAGTTCCCTACTCCATTTATGCCCCAGAAGAATATTTTTATAGTTTCGTTGTAGCAAATAGGTTCCATTATTAGTTTTACAGCACATTTAACTACAGGATTAAAGTCTTTCTTATTAACACGTATTTTATTGTCCAAGAAAAAAACATTCATAGAGATGACACAGAATTGGCCTAGAGTGCAGCTTACTACTTTTAGGTGATGAAACCGATTAATAATTCCTGTAAACAATGCANGTCCAAGAAAAAAACATTCATAGAGATGACACAGAATTGGCCTAGAGTGCAGCTTACTACTTTTAGGTGATGAAACTGATTAATAATTCCTGTAAACAATGCAAAAAAAATGTAAAATTTACTGAGACACTTTTTGTAATTTTTAAAATGCCTGTAACAGTACAAAGATTTCTCTTTTAAAACTACTCGTTTGTAAAACTATAAGGGTCATATGTGTAATATACCTCAATAAATGTTGGTTCTATAGTGACATGCTTCCATGACCATCAGCAAAAGGGTGGACACTCAACAACGTAAAAACCGTATATTAATATTTGTGCAAAACTATCAATCATAATAAGTGTAACTGCCTGCAAAAAAATGTATTGCAAGTTTTAATAACGTAAAACGCTTTTAAAAAACCCAAAAATAATCATAAAGAAACGTGACCGTATTATTTTTAAACTGTTAATATTTCCTAGATACATAGTACACATAACTTGGCTCTCAAAACCTCGTTGTTAAGAGCCGCCCAAACCTCTTAACTCAACAAAAATTAAATTAATGTTTATTTTCTTCTTAACCAAATAACGCCGTTAGTTTGTTGTGGATACTTTAAGTTATATTTACTATTAAAATATACTTTAATATCGTAAGTCAAGTTGGTTTAGTTGTTAAAGGCGCCGGCTAATAATACTAGAGGTGTCAGTTTTAGTCCCTGTGCTTGCAAAGTGGAATTTTTTTTTTCGTAAAATATAATCTTATATATTTATTTTAGTAATTATTTGTTATAAATTTATCACATTGGTTTTCAAGAAGAAAAAAAATATTTGCACTTCATAATAATATAAATTGTAATACAAGTCTGCCATTTGTAATATTACATATAAAGGTTTTGCAAATTTTATAAGAACGCTCTCTGTAGTTTTACAAAGGGTTTTATTAGTAACTGGGTTTCCAAGGATTTTTCTTGTAAAAATGCAAAAAAATTTTTATGTATAAATTAGATATTTATTTAAATACAAAACTTAAGACCAATGTAGTTTCTGTATTGCTGTACGTGGGTGGATTGATCAGGTATTTATTCCAGTATCTGAAGTATTAAGATGCATTAACGACGACGAATGTTTACAAGGACACATTTGCCGCATTGGTTTAAAGCCTCCCTTACAAACGCTATTCCTGCTCTATTCCTCGAACCTTTAAGTAGTTTTTCTGAGATCCGCGCTCACTTTCATTCTTGCTCTGATGATCTGCTTCTTTCATCTCCTCATTACTCTTTTCCTTGTCTTTTTCGTTCCACCTCTTCCTTTGCGAATGGGCTCCGCAACTCTCCTGACGTGGGGCCCACGAAAAATTACACAAAAGAATCTCGTCATTTAGCTTAATGCCTCGCTGGAACGCTCTGTAGGGTTGGCTGGCTTGGGTGGAAGGGGGAGAAAAAGGCGAATGAAAAAGGGGTAAGGAAAAAATGCGCGCGCGGCCTGTGACTGGAATGTGTTAGCGAGCGTGCTCAAAGAATAGGCCCCGGCCTGACAGTAAGGCCTGAAGTTGAAGCGGCCCGTAACAAGACGGTTTAAATACACGAGGCAAAGCGGGGAGGGGGTGGGGGTGAGAGGCGAACATTCCCTCTCATTTGCGTTGGCTTTGTCTCGCGTCACGGAGGGGCTCCCGTATCTCGCGTGTATTCCCAAGCGGGCAGGCCCGCTGTGCGAATATACAGAGATAAAAAAAAAAGATATTTGCTTGTTGTGGGAAGAGGTTTTTTTTATAGTTACTTTTTCAAATTATTTCCCAAGTCAAGTTTAATTATACTGATAGGACTTTCAAGTGGACTTTTCGCTCCGAACTAGAAATACATTTCTGCATTTCGGTGTATTCCACCGCAGTAGCATTTCGCTTCGTAAAGTATTCTTTAAAAGAACTTCCCAGCAAATAAAGAAGACGTATTTGTTTATTCCTGTCATTATTTCCTGACTAAAAAAGTCATATGTTGTTTATGAAACTCATCAAGTGTTCTTGTGCCAACATACCGTTAAGTAATTTATACGCTGTTTTTACATTACGTCGAAAAATAGGTTATTACTAAAATTTTCATGATTTTTTATTTGTATCTCGAGTATTTGTTCTTTCAAGCTGAAATTACTTTAATATTGTGTGTTTTCAAACACTTACAAAAAAAAACATTTAATGCTATAAACATTTTTTTATGAATTTGTCATTTTTACAATTAACAATGAAAATAAAGCTTACAGTAATTTTTTTTTACGTATTCTCTAAAATGAATTAAAACTTGAAATATGTGACCAAAATTATATGTTCCTGAATTCACATAAAATTAAAATAATAGAACATGTTGTTTGACGTCAATATTTTATTATCTTCGGATACGTAGGAGCAGTGCTAGAAGCAGGTCAAAACTTGTACTTCTTTCTAACTCAAACGGGTATACTTTACTTTCACATTATTATAAATTACGACAATTAATTATACAGTTAGATTTCTTCAGTATAAGTCCCTTGCATACTAAAGAATTTGCGTTTTTCACTTGTGTACACACTGTTCATGATGAAGCGTGTTCTGAGAGTAGCCAAGAGTCAATTTCCTCGAAGAGAGAAGTCTAATGATTTCACGCCTTCCAGCGTGCTTTCACGCGATAATTCGAAATCTCATTCGGTTTCTATGGACTAAACATGTCTATCCCATCGTAATAAATAGGTAAGTGACAGAAGTTCATGGTAAGCAAGTGATAATTGTACGACATATGAAATAGTGGTGTTGTAAATTCGCCGGCCCAAGAACGTAGCGATAAGCACCGCAGCGGCAGACCAGTCATTGTAACAACTGCGGTGTAAATAGACAGGATTGACGAACTGATTCCTTGCTTACCATGTATTTTTCAATCTCGCTAACATGTCTTTGACACTTCCATAACGAACGAAGCTACTACCTATATACTATGTTGTCTGCTGATCGAACACGGGTACAATTTTACAAGCCTGTAACAATCTGGTCTTCGATGGAATGAAAGCACATGACACCACTTCAGAGAAAGATCAAAGCAGTGCTTTAAGCCGGCAAGGACACGGTCACTGTGTTCCAGGATGCACTATTCCTACCTCACCTGGAGTTTGTGTAACGTGGATAAACCAATAAACCTGAAGCTTCCGTCGAAAATTAAGATGGCCAAAGGCGGAAAGTCATAGAAAGAGGTCAAGTCGTCTTTTGAGAGTTATTATTTCCCTTCAAAATAATCACAAACCTCACACTGCACAGCTAAGACAGAAAATTTTACAGTATTTTAAGTGGATCATTAAAGACTTCCTTCTTTGCTGTCCAGATTTGGCCCCCCCGAATTTCCATTTGTTTGTACCACCAAAGACATTTTGTTGGAGGGCGTTTTCGGTATAATAAAAATATACATGATGCTGGCAAGGATTGGTTGGGAGATCAAACATGAGTGATTTCTCAATATTGAGCCATGCTTCCATTGGTGTATTAATCGTTTATGGGAATGTGCAAAAAATGGACAATTACGTTGCACGGAACTGTAAATGCATTTTGAGCATATGTTACACACGAGGTACGTTACACAATAAGAGACAACATTTATTGATCTGCCCCTCCTTTCTGTAACATCAATATTATTGCTCCCTTTGCTACGGATCGAGTGTTTTCAAGAACATAATTAATTTTAGAGGAATAAAGGAGCTCTACATTGAGAATCCTCAACAGCATTGGCCCAGAAATGTAAATAAATAAAGATCTGGAAACCGATGACAGTACAGCCTATTGGAATGGAACCAATAATATCCATGACCAAACTACCACATGACCAGACATTCGTTGTAGATACTAATGGCACATATTGCTGTGGGCAAGCCTAAGAAATGCCGACAATGCGGACACAGCGCCATATTCAACAAGCATTGAGTGTGGGGGGTTGAAGTACACTTTCAAGTTACATGCTAGTTTATCCGAACTACCCCTCGCACATGCAGGCGAAGTAAGTGTCCACCTCACCGATCTGAAACATGACTCTTTGTCGTGGAATTAGCGTCATAATGAGACATCAAAAATATATGTGTTACTCATAGATTGAATCAGTCAACGCCTAGCTACCCTCCTTATCTAGAAAAATATAATATTCTCACACTGAAGTAGAACTATGAAATGTGCCATCTAGCGACTTCAAACGCTCCAGTATTGCCCTGTGACTGTGGAAATTTTTTCATTTTTAACGTTATGTCAGACAAAAATGCTCTTAGTAACATTCCGCTATTACACAACGTATCTTAGATACAAGATATTCGCAGTTTTTCTGTAGTGACCAGAGAAGTACTCTGGAATGTAAGAATGACTGTTTGGGAAGGAGAAGCATTGAAGAAAGAATGAAATATCTGGCATGACCGAAAGAATCGCAATATAAATAGGTCCTTCGCCAGGCGAATTACTGTACTCGCATAGTATTCTTCGAACAATAAAAATACTCCTTTTACGTACCAATAAATTATAATATTCATATGCATTACTAGTGGTAAAGTAGGCTCACACCAACCTTAACATTTTTCATAATAGACAGTTTCAATTTATTTCTAACCATAACATTATAATGAAGAAACGGTTACTTTTATGTTGAAAAATAATTTTGAAATGTAGTCTGTTGTTTTAATGTCGACTTAATTTCGATATAAGACAGAGCGTAAAATTTAAATGAAAATACCTGCACATGGCTATCAACATGCGGTAATTTCACCTTGAAACACCTATAGCTGTCACTAAAAGCCTCATTGCTAACAATTCTACAAGAAAGAAGACACGATAACTTAAACACCTTACATGCGTTACGGTCCAACAGGAAGAGTNATTGCTAACAATTCTACAAGAAAGAAGACACGATAACTTAAACACCTTACATGCGTTACGGTCCAACAGGAAGAGATGTGTGTGTTCGAAAAGACTATGATTATAAGAACCCAAAATTGCGTAATTTCTTCAGAGAGATTTTCCAGTAGTTAAGATTGCCCCAATTCTTTGTAACAATATCTTTGTGAAATGACATAGTAGTGCGCGAAATTGTCACTGGAAAAGTAATTGACACACTGGTTCCAATAATTGCCCTAGTAAACCAAGACACTAACAAATAGTAATCGGCAAACTTCGAGAAGGTTTGTGCGAAACAATTATGAGGTTGCCTACCAACGAATGCACAACGCTTCCGTTACAGTGCAGGTACAGAAACCAGTGATTATCTCTACACCTGGATGTGACAGCACCTGGATTTCGCAGTCAAGCCGCTGCTTGGAAGCCACTGCTAGGAAACCACTGTTAGGAAGCCACTGATCACAAGTGCAAATTACCGAAGGCATTTTGAGTGTACTGCTGAGTAGTGGAAGAAGTGGTTGTGGGGTAATGAGTTACGATATATGATTTCGTACTTGGTTGGACATGTGTGAATCTGGTGGATGTCTGGCAAATTGTATTTACAAGTGTGTGTGTCGAAAATGAAATGTGGTGACTTAAGTGTAATTTCATGTGTCTATTTCTCTGGGTTTAGTTTTATCACATTAATATGATTGGATGTGGATGTTGGGATAATCTAGGTAATGTAACAATGCATTTTTAGACAATAGTATGCTTCCAACACTATGGAAAAGTTTAGAATTGTCAATTTCTCTATATAAGGACGATTATTCTCTTGAACATATATAGAAAGAAATTGCACTGTGTTTCGAAAACAATCTCGTGCGGCTGCTCAATCCTCCTCCCTCTCAAAGATTCAACATGAACAAAATATCATTGGAGTGAGTTTGAGAGCACTTTGATTGCCAGATTATCTCAACGAATAAACAAACGTCAACTGTTCACCATGATAGGAAATAATGGAAACAAACTCTTTCTGTTGACTACCATAATATTATTAATCTTACCCCAAATGTTCACAGCTGTAATAAGAATGAAGTAATGATCTATATATTTTCAGTTACACGGTTGGCGCTCTGGAATGATTCGCAATGGGTATCAGATGACTTATGCTCAAAATGTTTACTTTAATGTTTTTACTATTTATATAACAAAGTTTAGTTCCCTTTTATANATTGCTAACAATTCTACAAGAAAGAAGACACGATAACTTAAACACCTTACATGCGTTACGGTCCAACAGGAAGAGTTGTGTGTGTTCGAAAAGACTATGATTATAAGAACCCAAAATTGCGTAATTTCTTCAGAGAGATTTCCCAGTAGTTAAGATTGCCCCAATTCTTTGTAACAATATCTTTGTGAAATGACATAGTAGTGCGCGAAATTGTCACTGGAAAAGTAATTGACACACTGGTTCCAATAATTGCCCTAGTAAACCAAGACACTAACAAATAGTAATCGGCAAACTTCGAGCAGGTTTGTGCGAAACAATTATGAGGTTGCCTACCAACGAATGCACAACGCTTCCGTTACAGTGCAGGTACAGAAACCAGTGATTATCTCTACACCTGGATGTGACAGCACCTGGATTTCGCAGTCAAGCCGCTGCTTGGAAGCCACTGCTAGGAAACCACTGTTAGGAAGCCACTGATCACAAGTGCAAATTACCGAAGGCATTTTGAGTGTACTGCTGAGTAGTGGAAGAAGTGGTTGTGGGGTAATGAGTTACGATATATGATTTCGTACTTGGTTGGACATGTGTGAATCTGGTGGATGTCTGGCAAATTGTATTTACAAGTGTGTGTGTCGAAAATGAAATGTGGTGACTTAAGTGTAATTTCATGTGTCTATTTCTCTGGGTTTAGTTTTATCACATTAATATGATTGGATGTGGATGTTGGGATAATCTAGGTAATGTAACAATGCATTTTTAGACAATAGTATGCTTCCAACACTATGGAAGAGTTTAGAATTGTCAATTTCTCTATATAAGGACGATTATTCTCTTGAACATATATAGAAAGAAATTGCACTGTGTTTCGAAAACAATCTCGTGCGGCTGCTCAATCCTCCTCCCTCTCAAAGATTCAACATGAACAAAATATCATTGGAGTGAGTTTGAGAGCACTTTGTTTGCCAGATTATCTCAACGAATAAACAAACGTCAACTGTTCACCATGATAGGAAATAATGGAAACAAACTCTTTCTGTTGACTACCATAACATTATTAATCTTACCCCAAATGTTCACAGCTGTAATAAGAATGAAGTAATGATCTATATATTTTCAGTTACACGGTTGGCGCTCTGGAATGATTCGCAATGGGCATCAGATGACTTATGCTCAAAATGTTTACTTTAATGTTTTTACTATTTATATAACAAAGTTTAGTTCCCTTTTATANATCAGATGACTTATGCTCAAAATGTTTACTTTAATGTTTTTACTATTTATATAACAAAGTTTAGTTCCCTTTTATAAACATACAATTAACATATTTTGGTCTAATTATGATGACAGTATCAATGCGCATAGAAAGGATCTATACTTGCGTTTTCCTAATAAGTGGATTTAAACTGAACCCGAATCAGTGATATCCATCCATGAAGTACTGATCAGTGCAATTTAAAATGTATAACATAACGGTGAATAGGTCGAATTACCAGGGAACAACTCTCTTATAATTAAATTTTTATCGTCATATATTGAACACATTACGAAAAATATTTCGTTACACTTATAACTCCTCTGGAGGCTTCTGTATTTTATTTATGACATTTTATACGAAAAATAGTTCTCTACACTTATAATATAAATTTTAGTCATAAATTGTTAAGATAATAAGTAATTTGTTGCGATAAAACCTCCGCGAAAAATATCCGGCATGAACTCTTGCATAAGAAAATCATTAATATTTCTACAATAATAAACGTTGAGCATTTCGCTAAGCAATAAAAAACTATTTCTTTTAAAATAAATGCGCTATATGTATTGGTCATTTGGCAGTTTTACACATTTAAGAAAAATAGTGGGTTATATGTGAAATTGATTCCATACTTCATAAGTTCATAAGTGCGGTTTCAATTTGCGTGGTCACCGATAAACAAATATTAATAATTTTAGAACGCTTCGAAGCTGGTCTTAAATAATATGAATTTTAATTACTGAATCAGTGAAATTCATCGACTGGAGTAATCAGTAGACTGCAACTCACCCTAGCGGAGAAAATTCCTTTAGTTTTTACAGATTTGACTGGAGTTTAGTTCATTTTCTGTTTTGAGTGTGATTAAAACAAACCATCACCAAAATATCGCGCCACTGCAGCACTGGTCATTCTTCCACGCTATAGGTTATGGAAAAAAAGGAAAGCTATAACGTAAAGGACAAATATGAGCTTACAAATGGCAGCAGAGCTGCCAATAGTTTGTTCTTATTAGTATATCACTGTCTTACTCCTTTGTTTATCTACTACTCACCCACCAAAGCACTTTTCATGCCAGTCTAGAAAAACAGCTAATATTGAGTACTACTAACATCGTCGACTTGTTGTGCTAAAGCCGTATGTTTCCTATGTTCATTTCCGACCAAACACAGAAAATAAAGGTAACGTTGTTCGCACAAGCATGCATACGAATGGGACCTGCTGATTATAGTGAGATGACTTGCGTCTCGAATTGGAGTTCGTATATTAAGATACTCTTACATTTGTAACCTGGAATACAGGTTTAAGGAAAACAGTTTTTAACATTAAAGGTTTCAGCGATAAATGAAAATTTCCTACCAAATATTCGTAAATTATATATATAAATATCAAAATATAATGAACGGTAGCGATTGACTGTGATGGATTACGTACATAGTTACGTAATTATTGCAGTTCATATCTTAGTGCAGCATACTATGTTGTCTTAAAGAAAGTACTACCTGATCGCTGTAGGTGAAAGATTGTGTGAGAGACTTTAATTTATATAAAAAAAGTGAAACTGTTAGAAACATGGATAAAAAAATAACCTCACTGCGCGGTCACATTCCAACATTTTTTCGGCACCTTGCGTAAGGATGTATCTAATACTTTCTTGAAACAATTTATAAGTTTAATGACAATAACAAATGCAATTTTTATAACATTTAGTTAATGCATATTCAGCCCTGGAATGAAGGTTATTTATATTTTTAAACCAGAGATATTTGAACGTTGAAATACCACAAAATTGACAAGAAGTTACTGATATAATTAATAAGCCTTCTTACCCCTACGTTCGTGCAACAAATATTTAAGCATGGTTTTAAAAGCTTAGATGGTAGGTAGGCCTTAACGTCTCACTCACAGGAATATCATTAGAGATCAAACCAGAAATATATGCAAAAGTAGTGATACATTTAAACTACAGAAGTGCCATAGCCGGGAGTCGAACTCAGAAAACATCGTACCATTAGCTTGTGTGCAATTAACTACATTGCAAACGTCGGATTCGGAGCATCAACTTCCGATGTAATCAGTCTAATATTTTGAATGACAATGTTTATTAACCTGAAACATTTGCAGAGTAGTTATTTTCAAAATAGTGTTTCAGTCACTTAATGGTAAGAATTTTGTAGAAATCGGTTAACTGGTCCTTTAGATATGACATGGAAACTTTATAAACTCATTAAAACTATGTACGTTTGCAATGACTTCGGTAGCACTACATGTGTGTAAAAGTTTACGGATATTAGTACAATTTTTCCAAAAATATAGTAAATTGTTTAGTTTTCTCAGTTGGCACGATTTTGCAAAAACCCCGGCAAAAGAGCATCTCAGAATGCATAACTGATGCTTCTAATATACATAATATGGTTAATGTGCAAATTGTTGGTTAGATTATATTGAGAATTTTAATATATATAACATAGTAACCTAAATTATTTATGTTAACGCAATTAAGAAACCTCACCTGTAATAAGTTAACTTTCATACTCCTCTGTAGTACTACTTATGTGTAGAATTTGGTGGGAGTTGGTTAATTGGTCTTCGATATATGACATTAAGCCATAAGTTTTTTGATGTGCCTGTTTTCAGAAATGGAGGGAGAAAAGGTTATGTATTAGCACATTCCACACTATGATTTTGTGAAACTTTTCTGTAATATATATGTAGTGTAACACATATTTGACAGCTAGATTCAAAAAACTTTCTTGTAAAATAGTAAAAAAAAAACACTATAGTATGTGGAAAAAGCCTTGAGCCAGCTTCTTTCCCGCGAAGCCGGACAGATATTCTGCTGAGTGCGCGGTGTCACTTTTTGTTTGTCACCCGCGGCTCGGTGGTTCGTTACCCGTCCTCCCCAAGGACTGCACACTGGCGTCGCCTCCACCCTTTGTGCCGGAATGAGAAAGTTTCTGCCTTTGATCTCAACGTGATACACTAATTAAGAAGGCGCCCGAAGTTGGCCAATATAACGGGTAGTTACGCGGCTTTAGGACTAACGAGCGTAATTTTAGTTCGCCAAATAACACGTGTCTATGCATAGGGGAAAATTATTTCCCAGCTGCTTAGCCCATATTAATAGAATTAAAGTTCCAGGCAGTAATTATGAGTGAATTTTGTGTACACGTAGTTCCCGACTAAGTAATTATTTGATAGATATTGTTATAATAATGTTAGATTTCAGTTTCAACGTGTATAAAATTTCTATATGTCTTACAGTTTTCTGAGAATTTATTTAGATTCTGATAACAATGACACGTACATTTTATGTTTCAATAGCGTTATGCTTAATTGTGTTCATATTTTTTTTTTTGTTGTTGAGTGTGTGTTGTAATGATGTTTTACTTTAAATGTGTATTGTAACTATGGTAGAAATTAAATTTTTATTAGAGAAATATGTGTGTACAGAGAGTGTAAAAACCAAACTATTTCTAGAACAATGCATAAACTGTAACAATTTAGCACAGGAAATACCGCAAAAAATATTGTACGACCTGCTTAAAAAAAGGAAATTGTGTCGTAAAAGGACTATGAATACGTTTGGAAATCTGTTACGAAAATAATAAGTCGGAAGCCCACATATCAGTTACGATTTAATTGTGAATTGAAGGTGAAAAGAACAACTAAACAAATGCATATAAGTAAAACAGAACATTGTGAATTTCCGTATGACTAAGTGAATAAGTATCGCAAACATTTTGGAACGAAAAATAATAATAGTCGCTTTCATAGTAATTCTTATAAATTAAATATAAAAAATCCCTTATTAACATATTTTGCACACCAGAAAAAATCATACGGTAAACGTAAAAGTTGCGAAAAATGTACATCGATCAATGAGAAACTACTAAATTATCCTGCTTGGCCCGTGCAAATATATCGCACTATTTGGCCATGTCATTCTTTGTAACCTTCATCGTAACATCACGTGCAATTTAATACGCGCATTACTTGCCACGCGTGATTAATGAGTAAACGGAACGTCGAGAAAACGTACGAAACAGCCGTGAGACAAACTGATGGAATTTCTGAAAGAAAGGATAAAAGATTTGCAAGAGATGGGATGGGTGGCCAGCGTGCAGAACTGTCCGTCATTTGGCTATTTGGAATTCACAGCCATGTGGTTTTTAGTTTTACGGAGATATAGCATTGCACACCTACATAGTTGATGAGCACTGGGCGTCCTCATTATCGCCAGGCAAGTAAGAACAGAAACTGTATGGGATATTCAGGGGAAAGTGAACACTTTTGAGGACCAGTTAATTTTTCCTATGAGTGGTTTTTTATTTATCCTTCCACCACTTTTTAAAATAAAAATTGTCATGTAAGTAAAAAACACTATGTACATGTTTCACCGGACTCGAATGTTAACGTCTACGGCTACAATTAAATGTTGTTATTACCTATTAATCCAAATGAGAGGCCTTCAAAAAGTGCTCACTTTACCGTGAATAGTCTATAGCTAATTTCTTCGCTATCTAACGAAACGTGAAAATTTAACCAGAGCACCCTGTCTCTACCAAAAATATTTCTAAAATCCTAGCAGAGGCAAAAAATCGGTCCCAAAGTTCTATTTACAGGCATTGTCTTAGATCTTGCTTTATAGGGACTTTAACAACCAATCATAAACAATGTTGCCTTGGTTTGCAACTGTTATATAAGAGGGCAGCGTAAAATAACAGCACGCATATAACGTTTCGTTTAATCCATTTTTTTATTTGAGGACACAAATGTGTCAACATTAAAAATACGTGCAATTAAATTCATAATATAAAACATAATTTAAAGACGGAATAAACAGAGGAATATAAAAAAATGTTCAGCATTAACAAAACTGGGAGAACATTTAAGGAGTAGAACTGCTATAATAGATGGTAGGAACTTTAATTTATCGATGGACCACTTTAAAAGGGAAACAAATTAATAATTTCTGTTTTGAGAAAAATTATTTAAAAAGTTGCGTTTTGTTGAAAAATCTGGAAAGTAATATATTTTCATGATTATAAATTTTTGGCAGAGATCCACGTTAAGAAGGTTAAAAGGTCATTTGTCCGTCCATTGTCGACACGAATTAATTCTTAACATAAAGGTATACCTTTCCTTACTACAAGTAAGAGTGTAAAAATTATTATATTTATTTTTCTTCTTTATTAGGAATGATAATGGACTATGTATAAAATACACAAATAATTACTGTTCATTGATAGGCATAATTCATTATCTCTTTTAATCGCTGGAGTTTATTCATTAAAAAAAGAGTTAATCACAAAATGTATCAGTGAATATGAGGTGTGACACTGCCTTTACTAAGAGAAATAAGTTCCCGTTTCTTCAAATAAGCTATTGTTGGTGGATTCTTGTAGAGAATGGCTTGCTCGGAAAAAGTTGGTTTCCATGTGAGCCGACTTCGTACGTTGATTGTCTTAAATTCCTTCTGATCATCACCATTTTTGTAGAATATTGTGTAGAAATGTACTGTTTCCGGTATAATAATATGTAGTTTACGCCTCAATACGTTTTCTCCAACTGCTCTGAATGAACAGTCTCTTTTCAACTGTAGGCTGCAAACCTCTAATGTCATAGAAATCGGCGGTATCCATCTCTGTTGGAGTTTATGGGTTTCGCCATTTTATTTGCAAGATGAATAATTGGAATTTATTAATTGGCACAAAATTGGGCCTGCTCTTAAAGATCTCTTCATTTCTGTTTCAGTCAAGTCATGCATGACATCACCCTCTTTATGCGTGTGTCCAACTATTAGAAACTTTTGGGCTCTTGATTCAAATTCTTTGATGTTCAGAAAAAAGTTAATGCATGTAACGGTCATGAAATTACACTAACTTCGCCCGGCACAATTGTCACAATAATATAACACACGTACTTTGAGGTAAGACGTCATTTAATTGCAAATAAATCAGTAATCAAAAATTGTATTTATATTTATTTTACTAAGACCACCATTCTCCACGAGCACGAATACGTATATATGGCGTCTTGTGGCAATATGTTAATAAATTTCCTGAGTAAATTTTTTACACTCTCTTCGTGGTTTCCTAAAATTGCAGAGTAATTACTCTGAGCTTTTTTCCGGAGTAAAGATTATACGCGCTTCATTTCGGAAAGTAACGAAGGATAACGAGGAAATGAAGAGAAATGTGCGTGTCCTGGTTACAGATAGATAGAAGAGTTCAAATTACGGGTTATAAAATCAATTTTTTTTTTGCCTCTTTGCGTAACTTTCCTTGCCGCCACCCATTCGATTGTACGAAAGCCAGTTAATCAAGGGAACCAGTGATAACCGGGGGAGTTAACGGATATTTTCAAAGGGGTATCACCGCGCGTACCGCGATAATCCTATCGGGACTCGTGCGTCCCCTTGCTTTTGCGGATTTAATTTCTGGGATTATCGTTGCAAGTATGTTCCGGCCATGAAACGACAGGCCCCTGTGAACGTAGGTGAGGCGAGCTTACATGAACCTATTCCCATCATCATCATCGGAGCGTAGGCCATGTGCGAACTGGAAATGGCATCGTGACTCATGGACGTCATCATACTATACACTAATCTAAGCCACTCCTGAACCTACTCTCAGACACCGGAAATCCTTATCGATCACCAATATTCCGTAATCCTCATTTCAGCACAAAGAACACGTATCCTTAAACTCTGCGAATGTCATGTCCGTATTAACGTGGCCATCGTACGCATGCCGCAAGTACGTAACTTCCATGCGAAACAACACGAGGAAAATGAAATTGTCACGTAGTAACTGTTTCGGCACTCGCGAATAAGTTTGACTTAAGTACACAGAGGCCATGTTCGCATGCCATTACATGCTAAAGTACTCCTGAATGCAAGACTGTTTCTCACATGCCACATTGTCGTAAATAAAAACTGACTTTGGCAATGCTTCACTACGTGGCACAACGGCTTCGTTATCGCTGTCAGGAAAATAATTTACTCCATCCGTCACCTGCAGTACTCATGCTAGATACTGGTATTTCGGTTGCTGGAGCAATTCGGAATACAGGTAAACACTCTTGAAACTAAGATCATTCTGTTCCTCCAGCAAACTCAACAACACACATGTTTTGCCGCAAACTAATGTCCCGAAAATCAATCCTCTCACAGCATTGGGCAACATAATGCCGTGGCATGCATCATGTGAGGGTTTCAACATCATCCTTGGTGATGCAGATGGAAAGACTAACATCTTGCTTGATTACCTCCATGATAATGTAGCAAAACAGACATAGGTTGGGTATATATCGACTTGTAGTGCAGTAGCATGTGATGACTCATAGAAGATATAATCTGGTGTAGAGATCGTCGATATGCTTATCACCAATCTACCTTTCGAGTTGCACTTTCCCGGATAAAGGTTCTGTGAGCCGGGAACCAAGCTAGCTATAAGGCTGGCACACAGTGATATGGCCATCAACATGATAGATGAGGCGTGCAATTGCCACGATATCACCTATTCCGAGTACAAGGTTTTGCAAACCAGGCACCAGGCAAACAAGATACTCGCACATAGAGCGTACGAAATACATAGCTCACCAGACACTGGACTCGGTGAAAAATAGCCACGTGGGACTTTTCCACTGTGATGAAAGCCAAGGTGAAGATGGGCAATGAAGCGAAGAAAGCATGATGAGGTTCCAATCGTATAGGGAAGAAAAACACGGGAGGATTCCTTCATGCCTTGATACTTGCAATTGGTGGTCTGGGTGGTATCGCCGGTGCCGTAACGAGCATCGTTAGCATAGCGAAACGAGCCTCGAACGAACATAACCATTTGGAGGTAAACCGCCGCCCCAACTGTAAACTGGAAGCTATTGTCATGGTTAAGAAGAAACGATCAAGGACTTTACATACGATGGCCCTACCAAGAAGAAGAAAGAGGTGCAAGAAAGAAAATTTGTCTCAGCAGGAAGAGGTGCTTATGAAATCTCTACCAAAATTGCCGCTCACAGACACGGATTTTGAATTGTTTACTTGCAAATTGAAGATACCTCATTTTCACATTATGTTTACGCGAGATGTTATGCCACCTAAAACCAAACATGACGAATGTGCCATAATCAACCAGGACACGACAGCTGGGACCAGTACACACTGGGTAACCAATGTCTAACTTGGCAAACGTGTCGTATACAACGACAGTTTTTGTAATTTGCATCCAAAATCCGAATTGCTTGCTACCTGAAAACTGGGAAACTGGCTTACAATTCAGAGGTGGAGAAGGTGCTGAACACATGGGGATCAACACATCCCCCGATGCACTGGGTACCGCAGCACCTGAAGTCACGAATGAAAATAAAATTGGCCATCTAGTACCAATAGAAAATTGTGTCAGCCAGCATGCAGGAACATTAAAAAAATACACATATTGATGCATATATGGTGGCTTGAATCCATTGTGATATTCGGAATACCTGAAATAAAATAATCTCAGCTCTTTTAACATGGATCCGAGATTCATCAAAGATAAACGAACGTCGTAATGCTTCGGACAAGAATATTTCAGTTTCCATAGCTTCATGCAATAAAAATTTATCGAATAACTACCCCACTTTAAAATTTACTTATCATAGATCGACCAATCAATCGAATTTTTGCAAAACCCTTCACTACCTACAGATCACCCATCTCCTCATTCTCCACCCATCACTCTCATCCTCCTCCCATCACCTCACTTTACCGACAGTAACCCCTGCTTTGCGTTGGGATCTCATGTTTCCAGCATCTACCACCAGAGCTCACCCATGCCATCCATTTCACAGACTCTCCCCCCACACCTCCTCTGATACATCTTCCTCTCCCCCTTTCAATTGCACGCATGTACCATCTAATGAAAGGCCACAGAACACAGTCTTCCGCCTGTTGCTCCTGTTGTTGTCACCTGCTCGCTTTAGAGTATTCAGTTTATTTTTGGTATGGAGTTTTAGAAAATGTTTACCTGCTCTACCAGTGTATATAATATAATTACGGCGATCGTCATGTATGAGAGGCTATGCTCGCTCATGACCCTTGATACACTAAAAGAACTGGCCTACCTACCGAAAGAGTTTCTGCTTACGTACTCACACCACGATATTCGGTATGCCTAGAAGATATACCTTGCTTACCTGCAGCAGAACGAACATATTCGCCACTGTCTGCTATGTAGAGAGTGCTTCTAAGGTTTCACCACATCTGTTCCGGACACTCTTTATTCCCGGGCTTGGTGCAAGGCACAACTTCGTGCAGCAGAAGCCGACCCTGCCATGGCCACCACCTTAGTCACAAATTCGTCACCGACCATCACCTCCACTGTCCACAGAACCGCCTCCATCATCGAAGAGTCCTCAGAGTGATAAAGATGACTGACTCTGAAGACCAGGCCACCACCGATATCATGCACCTGGTCACATCACGTCTCTGACCCATCTCCAGCTCCAAATGGCACCCACTCACCTCGACGAAACGCGATGATTGACTTCCGGNAGAGTTTTAGAAAATGTTTACCTGCTGTACCAGTGTATATAATATAATTACGGCGATCGTCATGTATGAGAGGCTATGCTCGCTCACGACCCTTGATACACTAAAACAACTGGCCTACCTACCGAAAGAGTTTCTGCTTACGTACTCACACCACGATATTCGGTATGCCTAGAAGATATACCTTGCTTACCTGCAGCAGAACGAACATATTCGCCACTGTCTACTATGTAGAGAGTGCTTCTAAGGTTTCACCACATCTGTTCCGGACACTCTTTATTCCCGGGCTTGGTGCAAGGCACAACTTCGTGCAGCAGAAGCCGACCCTGCCATGGCCACCACCTTAGTCACAAATTCGTCACCGACCATCACCTCCACTGTCCACAGAACCGCCTCCATCATCGAAGAGTCCTCAGAGTGATAAAGATGACTGACTCTGAAGACCAGGCCACCACCGATATCATGCACCTGGTCACATCACGTCTCTGACCCATCTCCAGCTCCAAATGGCACCCACTCACCTCGACGAAACGCGATGATTAACATCCGGTACATGAGGGCTACACGGAGATCACTGTCGGCACTAGAAGCTGTTTGTTAAAGCCAACTAATGCTACTCTTATCGCACCACCTCCACGATTATCAATGTATTAGGTGATTAACACCAGCTCCTTCGAGTCAGGTATGGTGAAGTTTTATCCCAACGCCATCCCAGGGTTCCCTCGGTCGAGTACTGTCTGGGCGACACACGATTCGAGGATGCAATGAAAAACATAGAAGCCTGCGGTGGTGTGAANGGCGACACACGATTCGAGGATGCAATGAAAAACATAGAAGCCTGCGGTGGTGTGAATCATGTTCGCCACTACTACACCTTGGTGCCTGCGTACAATCCGAGCATCTGAACGCTGAATGCAATTCAAAAGTTAATTTTATGGACAGAGTCCAGTGCGAGGTTTAACCTGTGTAGTGTACAACATGAGAATAGACGTAACCCAACCATGCAGCAATGACGAACTTTTGGAGTTTAATATGGGCGAAAACTTCCTCATTAAAGAAGGTTGCCTACGCAGGGACTTCGAGATACGAGGGAGCCGGGAAANGGTGATTGGTGTGTCTGCACCTTCTGTAATATGTAGCCGAGATAGGCCCATTGGCAGGATTGCTCGATGAGTAAAATATTTCGCTACAGAAAAAATCTCGTGAATTTCGACTCCATCTCCACACCTGACACCTGTGTTGTATGGGACAGGCAGTCATTGTTCCTATGTCGTGAGCCACATAATAAATCTATGCATTCTTAGTGTAGGTTGACTGAAGGGCAAATAAGTTTCCCACCTAAAAAAACCGTATCGAGGAATAACCTCACCTACAAAAAAACAGCTACTACTGGATAGTGTGAAGTTCCTCGTGTTTTTAAGCATAGACAATACGAACTTGTGGCATGCGTACAATGACCACGTCAATATGGACATCACATTCGCAGAGTTTAAGAAAATGTATTATTGGTGCTGGAACGAGGAGTATGAAATATTGGTGATCGATAAGGATTCGCCGGTACATGAGGGAAGGTCACATGCCTGGCTTCTATCAGTTTATGGCAAGATGCCGACCATGAGTCATAATACCATTTCCAAGTTCGGGCATGGTCTATGCTCCGATGATTATGGAAATAAGTTCACGGAAGCCCGCTTCACCGCTGTTCACAGCGGCCAGTCTCTTCTTGGGCATAAGATCAAGAGTGTGGAAAATGAAGTTTTGGAATAATTGATGGCTATCAGTAGGCATTTAGGGAACGCGGATGCATGGATAACAGACCTATTCAACATGTTGAATGTGCAGAGATGGGAAGATTTGAAGGCTCTTCAAAATATCTTAGTAATCAAAAACTGTCTGCGAAAACCGATGTTGCGAGTCATAGCAAGAAGGTGCTGGATGGTNTTCAAAATATCTTAGTAATCAAAAACTGTCTGCGAAAACCGATGTTGCGAGTCATAGCAAGAAGGTGCTGGATGGTGAACGACAACGTCAGGAGGATACTTTGCGTCGACCGGATATCAAAAACAAAATCAAGGTGGAAGGACCGACCCCAACATGTAAACAGAAAAGAAGCCCAGAACTGCCCGAATCGGAATGGTTATCGCTAGCGAAGAAGACGATTTGTACCTGATCGATTTGCTGTGTGCGCGAGAACGTAAACGTTGACGAGAGGGTGGACCTGAGGTGGGCACCCTTGTTGGGCACTATACCGGTTCCTTTTCATATCGGTACAGCAACAAGACGTNGAGGGTGGACCTGAGGTGGGCACCCTTGTTGGGCACTATACCGGTTCCTTTTCATATCGGTACAGCAACAAGACGCACGACTTGCGATACAATTACGATAATTGTTTTCGGAAACTAGGAAGTGATGTTTTCGCCAGGAGATAAGATGAATATAGGCAAGCGCAAGGTAAAAATGATGCACTGTCTGTACGAAATTTTGTTGTGTTGGTGTCCAGGACACTACACGTAATTGGATTTGTGAAAGTACCGATACCTGCTACTGTCTAGTCATGCTCATTACGGTAAAGATAACCCCTCAAAACAGCGATTTAAGGACACGATTTCATGCGAAATTCGGCATTATCGCAGGACAGATTTCACGACTGGTCGAAGATAATGGATCGGGTCTGCTGCAGAAGATCGACGCCAAATGCATGATAGACTACGTGGTTTGAGGCAATCTGAACGAACTCGTCGATATACTATGGCTACTTGTCGCTTCGTAGTCTGCTGGCAACCGGTCGCACACCATCATCGAAGAACACATCGTAGATAGCTACACCGTGAGACGACGAAATATGCGGTTTCCGGGGAATTGCACAGGTCGTTCAGAAGGAATTATGCTAGGAGAAAATACATCATAAAAGGGGTGGATCATACTTTCCAATCTGACCTCATCGAAATGCAAGAATTTGCTCTTGATAATAAAGGCCACAGTTAAATTTTAACAGTAATTTACAAGTTTTCCAAGTATGCCTGGGCCTGACAACTCAAGTAAAATATTGCATGTGACGTCACCAAGGCCATAGGAAATGTATCGAGAGAAGGACGCGTACTGAAAATTCCACACCGTCGGTGGAAAAAAATATTTTTAATCTACTTTTCGTGCACTGATAAATATGTACGGCATTAATCACTATTCCATTCGTATTTCCGAGCGTTTTCACAGGACTGCAAAAACTGAATTGTGGAGACATTTCATGGCGAATGGAAACTACAATTGTCTTGAGCTACTGCTGAAACTCGTCCGCTCCTGTAATTCTTATGTTTATTCTACCACTCGCATGAAGCCCGAAGATGTCAAGGACGACTCCCTGCTTCGGANCGCTCCTGTAATTCTTATGTTTATTCTACCACTCGCATGAAGCCCGAAGATGTCAAGGACGACTCCCTGCTTCGGACCGTGTATGCCATTACGACATGGTGGGAACCCCGCACAGCTAAAGTGAAGATGGGCGACCTGGTGCGCATCGCCAAACATCGTGGCATTTTCCACAAGGCCTATCGTCACAACTGGTATGCGGAATTGTACAAGGTGTTTCGCATACTTAATTGGTACCCACGCATGTATTACCTCGAGGACCTACAAGGCGAACCCGTCGTCATAGGCTTTTATGCAGGGGAGATCCAGCCTACGAAGTTTCCCGGTGTTTATTTGTTGGAAAAGTGGCTGAATCGATGTACTGGACGTGTGTTTGCAAGGTGGCTTAGACGTTCGTTATGTGAAGATTCCTGGGTCGACGAGAATGTTATTCTGAAATAGGAACTACGAATATTTTTNGGCTTAGACGTTCGTTATGTGAAGATTCCTGGGTCGACGAGAATGTTATTCTGAAATAGGAACTACGAATATTTTTATAAAATGCAATGTACAAGTATTTCATAAAATAAAAACATGTTTTACCTTAATAAATATTAATTTCATTCCTGCCTGTCTTATCATAAAGTATTACGGAATTTCAGATAGCTGGCTCTGTGAAAAAAAAAGCTAACACTGCTCTTCCAACGCATTTTGACTTAGTCAATCTGACATCGAGCAGGTTGATAAAACGAATTGGAAGCAAGTACGCTTGCACGTGTTCAGTTACCCGATGCCGGGCAGGTGCAGACCTGACAAAATGCTAACATTGAACTCTCCCCACCCATTCTCATCCACTTCCCCCTTCCCCCTACCGTAAAAAGCCTTAACGAACACCTGTGGCCCTGACCATGAATACGGTCGGTTATAACCGAATCCTTCCAGGCTTATATGCACGGGATGCATAGATCAAGGTCTGTTCGCGTGCACTTGGCTCGTCGTCAACAATACTCGACCCCTTCCCATCCCCGCAGTGGCATATAAATGTAAGCCTGCTATTATAGGTGCGTCTGTTTTGCGAGCCTGCATGTGCATCCTGGCAGTTTGATTTTCATTCATAAAATTTTTTTTTTTCGAAAACAAATAAGTATTATTATTCGCATTTTTTTAAAGTCTTTACCTGGAATTCACTATCGCATTATACTATAAATGCATTTTTTGTTAATTGACAAAACTACTACCAGTTAAAATTGAGATTGGAACTTTAAGAAATCCGAAATAGTGGGACGAAATTATATAAATGATTTTGTGAATGGCGAAGGGGCCCGGGTGAATACAGCCCCTGATGCACTGGGTAGAGAAGTGACATGCCGAAATTATTTTATTTTTTTTAAATCATTCCTAGACAACATTACTCGATAGCATTTTTTTTTTGTTATTTTCCTTGCGAATGGAATTATGATGTCCGGCGAAACTATAAAACGACATAATTATTAAAAATCCAAGGTGGCGGCCAATAGTTGAAATTTTGTTATTGTATTAATTTTTTTTAATAACTTTTATTGCAATCATATTTTTATCAATCTAATTTTAGGAATGATGGGGGGACGCACATCCAACATGTCATCGAGCCCTGGCTGTGACACATACAAAGATGGCAGACTGCACCTACCAACATGCCTGCTGAGCGCGCCTGCTACTTAATGGCGGACAACTCCTGCCTCCTCATGTCAGATGTGTTGGCCGAAACTTGCATATGCACACTACTCACATTTACTCTAGAATTGCTAAGCTCTTACTTACCCTATGGTTCTTTATTCTTCAACTTAAGAAGCGTTTTGCAGTGCCGCCTTAATTAGAAGGCAGGCCTTTTTTTATAACTAAGATTGATAGATTATTATACGAAGTACACTGAAGAGCCAAAGAAACTGCTAAAGGCTTGCGCATGCAAATTACAGAGGTATAAAACCAGAGTAAAGCGATGCGGTCGGCAGCGCCTATATAAGACAACAAGCACCTGGCAAAGTTGCTAGATCGGTTACTGCGGATACAATGGCAGGTTATCAAGATTTAAGTGAGTTTAAACGTGGTGTTATAGTCGGCGCACGAGAGACGGGACATAGCATCTCCGAGGTAGCGGTATAATTAGGATTTTCGCGTACGACCATTTCACGAGTGCACCGTGAATATAGGGAATCAAGTAAAACATCAAATATTTGACATTGCTGCGGCCGGATAATGATCGCGAACGAACGGGACAAACGATGACAGACGAGAATCATTAAACGTGACAGACATGCAACATTTTCTCAAATTGGCGCAGATTTCAATGCCTCCTGCATACTTTCAGACATTAGTCGAGTCCATGCAACATCATCTTGCGGCACTTCTGCGTGCTCGCGGGGGCCTTACACGATATTAGGCAGGTGTACCAGATTTTTTGGCTCTTCAGTTTATAATGTTGACCACGAGGAGATTAGCACAGGAGCCGTTGGTTCCAACAATGAGGAATGGGCAAGGAAGTAGTTATGGTCTGTATTATGGAACCATCTTATATTTGGTTAAGAGTGATTTGACAAAACTATGGAACATAGAATCAAGATGCCCGGACATGCTAATCGAACACATATTCCCCTGAATGCGAGTACAGTATGTTACCATTGCGTTTCCTTACTCTTAACAAGTTTTTGCCATTTTAATATTTATACAGAATATTATCCTTTTCTTATAAAATGCTAAAATAAAACTTTTATACTTCAGAAACCGATGAGTAACTATAAACTATATTGCCGCTCTGATAAGACTTTTTTATCGCAGAAGGGCATGTTTCAAATCGTTTTCTCACTCTTATGATATAAGTAAATATTACTTGCACAATAATGTTAAAAAACTAGCATGTATCTCGTATGAAGTGTAAATTGTATTTTGCTTTCTACAACAAAGAAAGACAGAACTTGTTTGTGAAAACATATTATACTATGCATTTAAAGTGATAACAAAAATATAATTAATAATATTTCTTAAATTTAAATTTTATGACAATCTTATTTGCAAACGAAATATTTTAAGTAACTGCAGAAGGTTGACCTCTAGAATTATCAACAAATTATAAAAACTTTTTAAAGAGTAAGATCTTGATTATAGCGTGAACCTACATTGATACATCACAGTGCTTCACTGTGATTTCTAAAGGGGATTTCGCTTTCTCAAACCGATACTAATGCATTATGAAAAAAAAAATTCATGAAACACTGTTACTAAATCAGAGAAGCAGATAAATCATTCTATACCTGAAATGATAGTTCATCACCGGTGTGAAGAGTTAGAATAAAGCACTTTATGTGTCTACAATGATAAATATTGAAGGTTTCGTAATTCTGCTATTGTACTTTTGTGGTATATTAAAAAATAATTGACGAATATACAAGACAAAGGAAATATTATAGATCTAAGGATGTTGTATATTCAGTTGCCTCAGAAATGTATACGTAATCTTTTTGCATGAAACTGTAGTTTACAGAAGTTTACCCTAACAGAGGAGGCGCGAAATTTTATTTTGTCTTACAGATTTTCTGTTTAATGGAATAATAGGTGAATCAAGAATAAGGTCCATCAATGCATAAGTTCTATACAATTATTACAGAAAAAGAACAGAAATTTATGTCTATAGGCGACAATTTCGAACCTTGTGACTGAGATTTTATTGTTTATTCATTCGGCTGATGNAACAGAAATTTATGTCTATAGGCGACAATTTCGAACCTTGTGACTGAGATTTTATTGTTTATTCATTCGGCTGATGTGAATAAAAGCGCTAAAACAAGATACGTTTTTCTTGTGAATTCAGTGCAGTTTATGAGACTCCGTGGGTTTATATTCCGTTAAAAAGAATCAAAGAAGCTATCCTGAACTGAAGAACACAGAATTTATGAAGAAAAAAACATAACAATTTAGAACCATGAACAACATACTGAGTATTTGGTTGGTTATTCCTTTCTCTTGATATAAAATGAAAGAACCATAATTTAACAGCAATTTAAGACATAATGTCAACTCTGTACACTTTATAATACTCCACCAGATCCAGAGAAAGATAAATTTGTATGTTACATATAATACAGTTTATCTTTAGCGTTCATGAAATTGTGTAAAACAAATCTTACACCGATGTCTGAGTTCATAGTTTTTACTTATTTGGTAATTGTTCTTTTATTTACTGTTATGTATTTAAGTAATGCGCTACAATTAGAATTTTTCTTTGTATTACAATTATATAAGTATTTAATACTTATATTTGGTCTATTATTACCGTTACTGCTCTTCGTTTATAGCAGTTAAGAATTATCTACATCTGTATTACAATCTACTTACTATAGTAAGCGCAACNGTTACTGCTCTTCGTTTATAGCAGTTAAGAATTATCTACATCTGTATTACAATCTACTTACTATAGTAAGCGCAATACTATTTGTGCAGTTTTATGGAGTTCGTTGTGTTTGAATAATAATCAAATTTGCTGCTTAGAATTCTAGGAAATTGTTTAGATAAATNTGTGCTTGAATAATAATCAAATTTGCTGCTTAGAATTCTAGGAAATTGTTTAGATAAATGTCTACATGTAACGTTGCTAAAGTGAATAGATTTAAAAAGAATTATTAATTGATTATTAAACCAAATGAATTTATCGTGGCCGCAAAACTAAATTTTAAAAGAAATACGTAGCTAAAATGTGTTTTAATGTACTTGAAGATTTATTTTATTTTATTTCGCTGCCGATGCTTTAACTACTAATTATATAAAAAATTAAACTTAAGTCACGATAAAAATAAACACTTCTCTCAATTTGATTTATGTAGGCATGAGTGAAGTTCCGGGGTTTGTGNAACTTAAGTCACGATAAAAATAAACACTTCTCTCAATTTGATTTATGTAGGCATGAGTGAAGTTCCGGGGTTTGTGCCTATTTGTCTACAGAAGATACCGACAAAATGCAAAAATATAAATGAATATTGGAAGCATATAAATGACGCCAACACACTGTGTACTTTCTTATATGAAATAAATGATATTGTTTCCATGATTTAAGACAATATATTAATATACCTCAAGAAAATACATATCATTTCAATAAGGCAAATATTATACATATCCATATATAAGATGTTAACGCGTGTGGTATATGTGCTATAAGGTAGGTGTACAATACTAGTAACAGACTTTTGAGATGAGATCCGTATATGACACGTTAAATGTGACTAATATAGAAAGACGAGGAAATGTGAAAGTGTAGAGGGAATGCCTTGAGAAAACACGCTGTCCAAAACCTCCTGCTTCTTCCCTATGTGAAAATATATGTGTGTTGCCGTGCTGAGAATCGAACCCTGCTTACCTTGGTAAGAGCCTGTGGAAAACTGTACATGAGTGTACGGTTTTAAACAGGTAGATAATAACTCTAATAAAACTGTTTTTAGAAATAGCACGTTCGCTTACAGTATTTCGTAATAGAAGTAAACGTTTACTACTTAGTAACCAATTGAATGTGTTGACAGCGTTTCTTGCTTATGACAATGCCGCTTTAAAATTACTTATACGAAACGATTTAAGATGTCTGTAAGTTATACTATAAAATCAAAAAATCTGAAAAGTAAAGCGAACAAACAAAATTCTGCAAGTTTATTTCACGACTAGTAAAAATGACATTTTTGAGAGTAGATAAAAAACACAATGAATTTCCAAGTGTCGGAAAACTGGAATTATGATAAGATTGGTTTATTCCCGGTAATAGTAAAATATCTAAGAAGAAGCCAAATGATCACTTGCTTTGAGGCTGCAATGATTAACTTTTTCAAGTACATAAAATACAAAATTTTAAAACCTTTGTGGGATTGATAGTTTCGAAGTAAAGACTCTCCAGCGTGTTGCAATGAACGAATAAAAGTCAGGCACAAAAATATTCGCCTTTGTGATTGTTAATCACTAATCTAACTGGAATTGGAAGGCACAACTTCTCGTTGAACTAAAGCACTCTGCTTGGTAGTGTTCTCCAATTATTCAGTTTAATAGGAGTCGTTGCGTTAAGCTTAAGCGCCGCCAGGCTCATTACTTCACTGGATCATCGCATCCTAGTAAAGAAGGATAAAGAATCAAGGGAAAGTTTTTTTTTTATACGAAACATTTTGTCTTCTTTTCTTATTCGTAAACGTAGTCCATTCTATAACTAAAAAAAAAAAAAATTGAATTAATTTTATTGTATATATATTGTAATTGTGTTTGCATAATAATTACTTGATATATATAACGAATCTTATAAATACGTTTCAGTTAGTGTTTTATTAACTTTTAGCAGCAACAAAGATACAACCTGAGATATTCTATTGAAATAATTGATATGATTCTATAGATAATTTTGAAAACAAAATGGACATGGAAATGAAATAAATTATATTGAGCAATTATTATACACAAAATTATATGTGAGAATAATTCCATTACATGTAATATTATTAACACCTATACATTTTGTTACAATTTAAATATTATTTTGGTTGGTTTCAAAATATTTGCATCGTTCTGATTAAAGNTAACACCTATACATTTTGTTACAATTTAAATATTATTTTGGTTGGTTTCAAAATATTTGCATCGTTCTGATTAAATATTTATTGGAAGTTTGTTGCTGGTAAGAACCATTTTCTGGCTTTTAAATTTTGATAAGAATTTACCAGTTCTTAAAAGGGAATAATTAATTATCTTCAATTGACGAATAAAATTCTGATTTCTGGACTAATCATAACATTTGGTATAACACGGAGATCATTATTTTTCAATAAATGCTTATATCTTTCTTGACTGAATACTGAACAATATCATATATTATGCATAGAAAAAGGCAACTTAATTGTGCAATTTAGGTTGAGATTCCATTAATTCAAAAGCTAATAATTAAGTAATTAATATATCGCCGCAAATATCAGCACGATTATTTGATATAAAAGAACGCTTCTGAATATAAGTGTATAGTAGGGCTTTTGTGTTACTATTGGTCCAAAGAATGTATGTCTGGAGTTCTGGCACTGAGTTTCCGAACACTTAATATATATACATATATGAGTAGTTCAATTAATGTGTTGAAAATTATAATTTTACTACTCTAAAATAATTATTGTGANTAACACCTATACATTTTGTTACAATTTAAATATTATTTTGGTTGGTTTCAAAATATTTGCATCGTTCTGATTAAAGATTTATTGGAAGTTTGTTGCTGGTAAGAACCATTTTCTGGCTTTTAAATTTTGATAAGAATTTACCAGTTCTTAAAAGGGAATAATTAATTATCTTTAATTGACGAATAAAATTCTGATTTCTGGACTAATCATAACATTTGGTATAACACGGAGATCATTATTTTTCAATAAATGCTTATATCTTTCTTGACTGAATACTGAACAATATCATATATTATGCATAGAAAAAGGCAACTTAATTGTGCAATTTAGGTTGAGATTCCATTAATTCAAAAGCTAATAATTAAGTAATTAATATAACGCCGCAAATATCAGCACGATTATTTGATATAAAAGAACGCTTCTGAATATAAGTGTATAGTAGGGCTTTTGTGTTACTATTGGTCCAAAGAATGTATGTCTGGAGTTCTGGCACTGAGTTTCCGAACACTATATATATATACATATATGAGTAGTTCAATTAATGTGTTGAAAATTATAATTTTACTACTCTAAAATAATTATTGTGATCTTTAGCCAACTTATTGACGCTCAGGGTAGTACACAATATTAAGCCTTAAGGAGTGTTGTTACGACGCCATGTTGCTTACACTCCCTTACTCTAGATGGCAATGTAAACCACAGCCCACGATGGCTACTGGACCAGTCTTAGTTCTATGGGTGGTTCGTGGACGGACTCCCGGGATCTGGCTACCGTTTGTCCTGTAATCACACTTCGGTGAAATTCAATGGCAAAAGCGCTACTGACACAAGACGCAACGACCTCCTCCTTCGTACACCTTTGAGCCGGCATCGTCGGCAAGCTGTGCATGTTTGCGTACGCTCAAAATTCAAACGCCAGTGAGCGAAAAAAAACCAACCATCACTCAGTCGTCGCAGCTCTCTTACCGACGATTTTGTAACAACATATTATAACATTTAACTGGAGGAACATTTTGGTTACACTCTTAACCTTTAATATTTTTAATGTTCGCTTTGAATCAGGTACCAGTTTTCCCTCAACCAAACTTATCACACTTCCTTTCTTCCTTATTAGAAAATATTTATAGAGTTAAAAATATAATTAATTCGCATGTGGATAACGGGTATTCCGAAATCATACTTCATAACTTAATAGGCTGTATTAAGTGAATAAACCATGTAAATATTGGTAAAAAATCTACAGGTTTTTGGAAGCGCAAATAGATACATTATAAGCGGCAATCGTAGACAAAATTTTTGCTAGATTTGTTATCAAATATTTCGCTATTGTACTGCATTTATGTCAAACTATTTCTTTTCAGATTTATTCACTTCTTTTAGTGCAACATAAGGCATTGCGCTGTCAAAATATTTGCTCACAGAGTAGGTAGAAACTATTATTTTGGATTGTCATATCAGTGTTTTTCTATACTGGCTTCCAGAAACCTGTGAATTTCAAATTAATATGTTCAGAGCAAGTTTATGTAACCCATCTTCTTAAGTTCTGGATTGTGAAGTTTACATTTCACTATAACATTTAATGAACATGCGGTAGTTTTCACGGCAATGAATAATTTGTGAAGAGTCAACTCAATATATAATGTAAGTGTAAGTCATCTAAAGTATTCTTTGATAAAGTTTCACATTATGGGTCATTCACGGTTGCTTACAAATTTTCTGAAGCCCTGTCCAAGTTCTACTTCCAGGATATTTATCCGCTTCATACAAACAAAGCTTAACCGAGTCTACAAAATTGCATCAAAAGGGACGGTACGCCGCATTCGTAAGCACTCAGTGCAATAATAGTTTTCATTAGAACTTTGCCTTACCAACTATTACCAACACAACTCTTTTCTAGCCATTTTAATTCATATTTATTATAAGGTAAATATTTTATTTAATATATTATACATAAGTAAATGTTCAGGTAAACCAAAAATATGGTTCTTTGATGTAAACAGAAGTATAAAACGCTTGTGATAAATTATATATTTTGGAAACACCAAGCACGTCATACATAGGGTGATTTTCATTTATTTGATTGAAAAAGTGTGAAGAAACCGAGAATAGATTATAAACGGCTATGCCGGATAGCTACAAACGACGTACATCCAAAGTGCAACATGCGCAGAATCATTTTTACACTAAGTGCTAGAAACTTGTTCGTGATGGGCACTGAGCTCGTGGCGTCACCTACCCGGCCTCCTTGCCATATTGAGAGCACGATGTTTACGGTCGTGTTACACAGTACGATATTACGCCAAATCTCGTCCAACGTCTGCAATAGCGGCCATTTAATCAGCTAGTATGACACCTCGTATGGCATTTGATGCCATGTACGGCCAGATGTCATAACATACTTGATAATAGAACCTGCCCTATTTTTTGTGGCTGGTTCCATACCAGTTTTCGTACCTCATCAATCACATTGCAGTCTCAGAGCGTATGGCATTTCTCGTGGCTACTCCTTGAAAATATGAAAAGAATAAATAAAATATTATGCCTCTAACTTGTTTATACTTCCGTGAGGTTGAAACTTGCTATCATGATTTCAAAATATCACAAATACTAATAATTTAGCACTGCAAACTTAATTACTATTCGAAATCTATATTTAATATTCAAAACATATCTACACATTGAAAATGTTAGACCCACGATATAACGGTTACATATTTACTTAAATCATTTTAACTCATAAAATACGCGCAGAACAAGTATGGCAGTTGAGCGGTCGCGTAACAAGGATTGACGCCTTAATTTTGTAAGTAAGTTCGAAACTCCGTCGGACACTTTTTATCCTACTTTCCGAATGTAAATAAGGTTTATGGTATTACTGTCCGGTCGGTGTGGCTGAGTGTACAAGATATGTTTGTCTCAGCGTGTGTGCTCCGCTCCCTTTACAACGGCCCAGCAACTTTTCAATTTTTGAACGCGTGAACAGAGTTTCATTAAACTTGGCACACATATAATACTAAGTAAGTACACCTGCGTTTTATGGTTTTTGAAAACGCGAGCACTTACTTTCAAAATGGTGGTTATTTTAATATCTGTATGATATGTCAAATTTCGGAAACTAATGATTCGATTTAAACCAAATTTTGTATGCTTGCAGAGCAACGTTAAGGAATTAAATTTTGTCATCGATATGGTTATTGGTAAGCCATTGAAAAATACCACCAAATTACGAAATAAATATTTTACATTATATCTCGAAAACTATAAACCATTTCTCACACAATTTGACAGGTAAGTAATACTGTCATAGGCGAAGTATACTCAAGTGATTGAACTTGATTGAATACTTATCTTCAAAATAGAAGCCATATCATTATTTTAGAATAATTTAGTGTATCTACCATACCAATTCAACATTTTTGACCAAATTTCGTACACTGAAAGTATCTGCTACAAGCATCTTCTATACCAACACATTACAACTCCTTTCGGCCATTTTGGAAGATAGCGCCATACGAATAAATAATGGCGTTATATCTCGGTAAAGAATTAACCAATCCCTTCTTTATATAGTAAACAAATAGTACTGATGCAGATTATGTTACGTGATATGTTATAAGCATATCAGGCACTTATCTAAAAAATGTCGGCCATAAAGTCATTTTATTCTGGAATTCTATATCGTCGAAATTATGTAATCAATTCCAACATATCTCTGTATGCTGGTATTAGATATTAAAACTATCAACTGTATCTACACGGAGAATATTATGTCTTCCATGTTNTTGTATGCTGGTATTGGATATTAAAACTATCAACTGTATCTACACTGAGAATATTATGTCTTCCATGTTGTAAGATAGCGTCATGCGAATAAATGAAGATTTTATGTGATATCAAGTGAAAAAATAAACCAATTTCTATAAAATTTGGTAAGCAAATAAGACTGCGGGAGATGATTAAAAATGTAATGTTTAAGTATGTCAGACATTTATTTTCTAAATCTTTAAACGCTATATCGTCGAAACCATATTACAATTTCAAACTTATCAGTAGGTATATGCTAACAGCAGATATTGTAACTATCAACTCTATCTATACACAGCATCTTTTGTTCGCCATTTTGCAAGACAGCAAAAAGCAAATAAATGCAGTTTTCATAACGAAAAAAAAATTGGCAGATTCTTATTAAATTTGGCATACAAGTAGTATTGATGAAGATAGTTGTAAGCTGTTTAATTTAAGCATGACAGACACATTTTTTTCTAAATTGCGGCCATGTAGAAAATTTTTATGGGTTCAAATCCCGGGTAAGGAACGTGTGTATTTGTGATTGTTTCACTCCTGTTGCATGCATTTGTGGTTTCATTTTAAATTTATTGCTTTGAAAGATACGTCAAAAACGACGAACTAAATAAGCTTTTAAAAACATATTTAAAAATAAATTGCACCCATTTCGAGGAAAATATGCTTATTAGTTATATAAGTAATCTCTTGTTTTTTTTTAAAAAATGTGAAAATTTGGATAATAACTCGGTACGTCAATAAAAATAAAACTTTTTTATGCGAATTGTTTAGGATGATCAGTATTACTGGGAAAAAAAATACTCTCGTACTCTCATGATATTTCATAATCATTTTCAAATATTTAATGAAATTACATCAGAAATGTTGTAACCACCAACAGTAATAAAGCAATTTTAATATTTGCTGGCTAGTTCTTTAATAAGCCTACATAAGTAACTGACTTGCAGAATTTCTACAAGTGGGGTTCATATTTACTACGGTCCATACGCCGCACACCTTTGCCCGGGGTGTCTAATGGTAATATATTTACGCCAACTTCAGTCGTGTCGTAGGAATTTTTCATGCCGTCTGGTATAGCTGTTGGTGTACCGGCTGGTGCAATAGGTCTTCTAGACGTTTTTACAAGACCAAGTACGCCAGCAGGTGTCGTGTACTACAGCCATTGGCTTTAGCGACCATGGATACTGAGAAATGGTCACATAGGTGCTTTGTTTTATCAGTCGCTTCTTCCTGCTACGTTACAACGGCGATGTTGTACCTAGGTGCGGTGCGCTATGCAATATTATATACAGTTAAGGCGTTGGCCACGAAATAATTCGTTATCATACATTTGTACCACATTCTGTTCAATTTTAAGACATTATCAATGATGACGCTTCCTAGTGGAAAAAAGTTTTTTTGTGCGCAAATATTGCGCATAAATAAATGAAAAAATTACTGCTTAAGAAGTGTACAAACAATAAAATCTTTCTTACAAACATAAATCAGAAAAGTCAATACAATCGTACAAGGAAAATTATTTTGTAATATAAAAAAATGGCTGAAAATAAGGAAATGCTCGCATAATATTGATTTATGGTTGCCCCTCAATTTTTTTAAAAATAATTTTCGCTTAGTATGTCTTTAAAATAGTACAAGACCATTCTGTTGCGTTTGTTAGATTTTCTGCAAATAGTTAGGTTCTTTTTATTTGTAAGTTACATTACAAAAAAAGAAATATTTGAAATTTAACATGTTATTTAGAAAAAAAATTAATATGTGATCTGAAAAAAAATATTTGAGGAGAAAGTAGTTACACATACCGACTACAGGTTAAACAGTATGTGGTACAAACATTAAATAACACATCGTTTTATGTCCGACGCCCTTAGGAGAAAGGCTTATGACTAAAATTGGCGATTGTTTTTATCAGCTCTAGGGAACGACTTGCGGAAGTCATGGGGAAAGTAAAAGGATGGGTTTACGCAGAAATTTTTTAGTTACTGTCGGATGACCTAAGATGGTGCTTGTAATACTGGGAATTATTCGAATAGTGTTGTTCATGGAAATTCACGTCACTCTTCACTTTAATTTTCTGTTTCACAAACCTAAGAGTGGATTTAATAGCTGGGCGTAAGAAACATTTTTTGAACACAAATTATGTAAAAAAGAAATTGCAATTGCTTGCTAAGACTTAAATTATTAAAATATTGGAAATGGTCTGCCTTTAAAGATACTTTCGCAAAACCAAAGGTACATAAGTTATATTAAAACTGGAATAATGTTTACAAAAGAAAGAATTTTTTTATAATAGCATTGCTTCCATGCAATATACAACCCACCTGCTCAACAAAAGAAGAGCAACTTTATCACCACGTCAAATAGCCTCGTATATTGACACATACGTCGATACGTTCAGGAATGTAATCATGGAACGCAGTTTATCTTCGACAGCTTTGTCGACAGTTGCGGTTTTATCTACAAATAACGAACATTTCGATATGCACAAAGGTGACGCTCCATCTGGTTTTACAAATGTCCGATGCACGACAAATCAAGAGTATTAAACCATAAAAAATATTATATATATGACATAAGCATTCCTTGCAAAACATAGTTGTCACAGTCCTTTAAATAATACACAGGTGAAAAAGCATATTACGCCTCTAACTCCAGCCTCACACGCCAGTAAAATGACGTCATTGGCCAACAACATTTTGTAAACTCCATTTTCCAATCAGCGCCTGCTAACATACACGCCAGTCGGCAGCTCAGACAATGGGGAGACTTTTGCAGATGAAGTGCTAATCACACACGAGGCCTATTCCCAGTGCCTCGCGTAGCCAGAGAATGGGTACGCCCACATCAAAGGAACCGACACGCCATTTCGTATCTGTGTATTTGTGTACTGTAATTCCTTAACAGTTACTTCCAGCTATTATGAAGACCTGCTAAAGTTATATTTTCAGGGTATTCCTCCGGCATATACAAACAAAGCTCAACCGAGTCTAGAAAATTACACGAAAGGGCCAACGCACCAAATTCGTGAGCACTCAGTCTAACAACATTTTGCAAAAAAAAAAAAATTCTAATAAAATAAATACATTTAATACTAGGTATTAACAACACCAGTTTTCTGACTGATATTTATTTATATAAATTATAAATTAAATATAATATTTTATGTGTAAATAGAATGTAAGTAAATGTTATGTTTAACCAAAAATAAAGTACTTTTGTGTTAACAGAAGTATAAATGGTATAGTTAGTTCGAGTTGCAGTTGAGAGATTTGGGCAGCTTTTAGCAACGAGGTCTTTAGAGCCGTGATGATGAAATGAGGTGAGATTGGAGGAGCGCCGGAATGCAAGGGTGGGGAAAACGGGAAATCCCCGTGAAAACCCGCCAACTCTCGGCATCGTCCGGTACGATTCCCACTTGCGAAAATCCGGAGTGGCCTAGCCGGGGATTGAACCCGGTTCGCTTTAGTTGGAGGCGAGAAGTTTAACCACCCGGCCACCGCAGCCCCATATAATATTTATAAAATAACCAATTTTTTTATCGGTTAGATTCGGAAAGTGTAAGAGAAACCGCGAATATACTATATATAGTTGTGTGTCAGCGTTCTTTAGCTTATTGGAAACTGACTCGGATGTTCAGCTAGTAAAAATAGCTCTTAAGACCGCAGAATATGAACGGCGTACAATTGTGTATTCAATCACAATCATGGAACGCGCAGGTCATTTTTATAGGAGTTAATTAAATTAAACGAAACATCAATCAAAAAGTTTTTTTTGAATAACGTACTTTTGCAGTACGCACACCGATAGAAACGATCAATGTTGACCAAATTCAACAAACATAGTTGGCGCGCATGGGATCAGTACACATCCCCACACCACTGGGATAATATAAACCCCAGAAGGCGACCCGTGCTTTTAACGAGAAAATAGCATATACTTGTCTTCCGTTTGAAAGGAGGAAAGTTTAACTGAAGTTGTTCACCCCGAGTTAAACTTAATTTGCTCTGTGAAATATTTGCAGAGGCAACAAACCTTAATTGTTTTTGGCTAGTCGCAAAGACATTCATAAACTAAAGCAATACACTTTGACAAATTAGTGTGATTTCTTTATTTTGTCGATCTGGGGGAACGACAGCCATGGCCACACGCAACACGAACAAATGCCAGGAGAAAACGCCGCATAAATATACTAAATGTATGTATCGCTACCAGAAAATAAATTTACGCAGTATTGCTGTTTTTCTGAAAGGGCGAAACCATTACTAAGCGTGTAAAGAACGCCACAAGCAGAAATTTTACGGAAATGGGATACTTCCCTTTGAAATAGAGTCTGCTACCTACGTTGGTTAACACATCAGTCTAAAATAAGGAATGTGTGCTCGTATAATTTCAGTCGGCGTACAACGATCATAGGAGATGCTTGGCAGAATAATATGCCAGTTGTGGGGAAAATGTGTAGATGTAAAGTGATACAGAGATAGTAGCTCTCAACTGCAGGCATTGCCCAACTTTGCAAATAAGTCGTCCGTTCACAACGAAAAGCGTGATTTGTCGCTTAAGGTAAAAGTCAAGTGGGAGGTAGTGTGATTCTCTGTCGCCCAGAGTTCACTGCCAACTGATATGTAAATACTTCCAAACCACCCGCTAGATGGCTCCACAGTCGTATTCACCAAATCCCCCTCCCCACCAGCCCAAAAAATTATTCTCAGAGAAATTGTCATCCATTCTCAGAAACCACACAGTGTCAGTGAGCAGGCCAGGTCATCCGCCCGCAGCTGTAATGATCCGACGCCTCTAGCAGATTACTTTCTGCGAAAACAACAAAGTGTTTAAGGGCTAGCAGCAAGACTACTAGCAAAGGGAGGTTGGCCCGAGCGAGCCGGATTGAGCAAGGGTACATTGAGTAGTGCGCGCTGGCGTCACTATGGTGCAGCAACTGGCCAGTCGAGACTGCAGCTAAGGGTAAAACTTGTATTTAATACTCGTTTGAACGTTGGTACAGCTACTGTTTTAAAATATGTATCAAACATTTTCTTTTCTTTGATATATTTATATTGCTGTCACGAAATATATTTATATAAAAATAAAATCGTCATTAACTTATGCAAGAAAAAGTTAGATGAACATCGCGTTTCATGCTCATGGAATCATTCCGCATAATATCCTCTTGGAATTAGCTGAAGATAACTCATAAATTTTAGTCGT
Organism: Clitarchus hookeri; assembly: GCA_002778355.1. Classification (NCBI taxonomy): domain Eukaryota; kingdom Metazoa; phylum Arthropoda; class Insecta; order Phasmatodea; family Phasmatidae; genus Clitarchus; species Clitarchus hookeri. Next base: position 179,426 of record NQII01004579.1, read on the forward strand.
GCCTATTAAAACAAATGTACTGACATTATATATACACAAATCTGTGGGCCTATACAGTCACATCCACGACAACGACCAGACATGTTTAATTAGTAGTTTTCTCCACTTCTGTGTGATGACACTACTGCAAACAATGCAGGTTATGCTATATACGTGATATTAACAGAAGACGTACACAATTTCGGGATGTTCGGTTTCCTTTTGCAGGGCGTGTGTAAATGTATTGTCAGACATATGGTATTGTGACGAAGCTGCCAAAGTTCACACTGCGTTGGACAAGGAAATTATTTTGCTACTTGTTTTACAATCAAATAATTCTCCTTCTTTATAGTCTGCCGGGATCGTCCAGAACCTGTTTGCCAAGTTTGGTTATATTCACGTGTCCATTGCATATTCTCAATTTTTACAATTAAGTCCGAACAAACTATATGATGAGAAACTTGGCGCACCGCGCACCATGGCTCTCGCAGTCCTTTTATCTGGCAACTTCAATCTCCATTAGCTTTTCGCACGTCACACATACGTCTTCATGGCAGTCAAGTCTGGCAAATCCCATACGCGTGTCCCGTTTGATTGGTTGTTACGTGGGCTGTTCATACATGTCATACAAAGAGCAAGGGCTACATTCTTGCCCGAAGTATATGTACATAAGCTATCGTAAAAAAATGTACTATTTTTCATATTATTCATATACCTTAGATTTTAACGTTCGCGTTTGCAAAATGATATAGTGGTATGCTTAAATTTTATGGCAATAAGTGTAATTTTGTGACTTGATAGCATATATTTATAGAGAGTATTACTATACGACATCATGAAGTTTTTATCTTATAATAGATATTATTTAGTGCTGCTGCTTTATTCACGTTGATTTTTTAATGTAGAGTTGTTAATATGTACACATAGAAATAACATTTATTACTTTTTATTAAAGTTAATATTTGTAAATTAATGTTTTCATTATAAATTAGAAGGACGTTATGTGCATTTGTTCAAACAGAAATCTACAGAGGAGGCTAGTGTTATATAAAACGATCTTCACTGATGAAAAGTCCTCCCCAACGTACATTAACGTCTGCACTACTCACAAAAGTATAGACGTCAAACCTAGCGTCTAACTAGTGAGTTAAATATGACTCTTAGTCATCATTACTGTAAGTTTGTCACTTAAACAAATAAAATATAATTGTTCAAGTTTTTTGAAGATCTTGAATATTTATTGTAGTCTTCAAACAAGTATGTTATCAGAATATAAGAGTTATATTTATATATATTATTGTTTAGTTTCATACACATTATATTCAAGGCAAACGATTTAAGTTGAATTCATACTTTCGTTAAGATTAGAATAGAACTACTCCAGGTGAAATATTTATTTTAACGAATATTGTCACCCATTCTATCGCGACATATAAAAATATAATAGCTTTTATTAAAATTAATATAACATTTCGAGAGCTCCAGTTTTTCACAAAAACCGAACAGAAATTTCAACATCAAATTTAAACTTCCAATTTAACATACCTTAAAATATAGAATAAATTCAACAATAATATAATGATATTTCCACAGAAATTTATTTATATTTTTTATTAATAACATGTTACGAAATAATATAAAATACCCAGTATACAATTTCAACTATTAAAAAATTAAACATGGAAATAATTGAAAATGTGAAGCCTATAGTATGTTAAAGTAATTCTACTTCGGTAACATAGCACATTTTTTTAAATACATAAAAAAGGAAAATATTGAAGTTTTTTACACTTTAGCGCATTCACTAATATTTTTAAATTAAATTTTATGTATTTGAAATGCAAAAAAATTGTCGTTCTCTTTGACGAAGAGAGATGATATGCGGATTTATATATATAAACAGCGAAAATTAGATTAGGTAGTATTATTGGGTAGCCTTTTTTTTTCTTTCTGAGTAGGAACAATAAATGTAACACAAATTTATAATACATTTTTAAATTATCAAGCTTTTCCTAGCCAATATGTTATTTATATAATGCCAGTTTCCTAAATTTTTATAATATGTTGATACAAAGTTAAATATTGTATTAGTTAATTATACTAACGCGATAAGCACATAAGTTACCGTAGGCTCACACTAAAAAAAAATATCATTACATATTAGTGTGATGTTTAATAATGAAAAAGTAAACGGTAAATTAAAAAAGCACAATATTTTGCAATGAAAATTATTTAAAATATTGTATTAAATTTAATAATATGAATTTTATCACTAAATATTACATCCTTGGTTACAGAAGCGTGTATGTTCTACTTCCTGTGGTGTAGCCACGAGACTCCAGACCTTTAACAAACTACGAAACAGTCGTTTTGCTGGCTCGAAGCAGATCACGTATTTGGTACGTAACGAAGGTTCTTCCTTGTACACATAGTGAGAGGTGGAAAGGAGGGGAGGGGGAGAACGAGGGAAGGAGTCTGGGAAACTCCAGCCGGAATGAACGCATGCAAATGCAGTTCACGTGAGGGAAAGGAAAGGTCTCGTTGCGGTTCGTGGCGTGTTGCCCAAAAGCAGGAGCTATAAAGTTGCCACTTGTTTACACTCGCACGTTATGCGAAAGGGTTGTTTCGCGGGAAAGTGTCGAAACTCATTTCCTGGGACAGAGGTAACAAGCACAAGGCTCACGGGATTATTCATTTGTCTTGGTGTCGGGTAAACTCACCTCTTTCCAAGAATATTTCTCTTTTAATTTGAGATTTCGCTGATTAGCTTTCAACGTGATAAATTAATCGATACATGCTAACTTCGACATAAGCATATCTTATTCGGTGTGCTATTAAACAGTCGTTTATTTTCTGTTTCCCAATATAATTTGTGGTAAAAATTTTTGCAGACAATATCAAGACAAACTATAGATGGTACAAACGATATAAAATCAAAATAATAACACAACTAACTATCGAAAAAATCAAGAATTAGAAAATTGTCATTATATGAACGTCGAAACATAGTAGCGTATAAAAATCTTTGCCCGGTAGGTAACCCAAGTGATGGTTATATATACAGCTTTCATTTTTTTTTTTTTTTTTTTTTTTTTAAACAGATAACTTAGAACATACTCTCCTCAGTCACTCAGAACATACTGTTTGATCCTGTCAAAGAAAATGCATCTACCATGACGTCTTTACAAGACGGTACCTGAACTGATTCTCTGCTCACTGTGTTGGCTTGACGTTGGAAGGGGATAATCCAAGTTCACGAGTATTAGCTCAGGAAGTCTTATCATGTCCGACCTTTGAGTCTCTAAACAGTTGGCACAGGACCTCTGAGTCACTAAACAGTTGGCACAGAATGCCCGGGATTTTAATGTGAAAATATCCACGGGAATTAAATGCCTGTAATGCTCTAAAATTAAACGTTTAAAATTTACTCCGAAGTAAATGACGGTAAGGCCATTCTGCGAGGGCGTATAACTCACGTGTCTGAGNCAAAGACCTAGCATGCAGCATGCTGCGATCACATGGTATGCTGCCAGCATGAAGGGGTACCACTCTCTGTTGACAAGCGTCGCTGAGGATGAATTTTCAGCTGAAGGTTTATTAACGATAGTGACGGCATGCAAAAATATCACCACGAATGCAGAAACTTCGTCTAAACCCTATCGCCGTGAACTTGATGGTCGTTTCCATGTATGGCGGTCCAACATGACACAACAATGACATCAGCCTACNCCGTGAACTTGATGGTCGTTTCCGTGTATGGCGGTCCAACATGACACAACAATGACATCAGCCTACTACAGCAACGTCTAAAAGAGAAGTATGTAGGGCAGCCATTAAGGAGAAAAATCATCATATTCTGAAAAATGCTACCATACATCATGACATTGCGAGACCGCACACAGAAAGATGTATATCACCGCCACTCGAGCGCTGGGGTTGTGAAAGTATTGGAGCAGCTACTGTACTTACCATGTGTTTTATACCTCATACCTAAAGCAAAGGCGCGAGAGCGCATTAGGCCATATACTAAACTTGGCCCTCCTTTGATAACAATCTGAGGTATTAAATATTTTTAAAGATTACATTTATTGTATAAAAACGTGCCAGTGAACAAAACCATAATTCATTTTGCTGCAATGATTTCCCTACGTTGTTCAGGAAAATGGCTCAATTGTTTTTATTGTCGACTAAAGTAGTTTCTCTTATGGAAAAAGAAAACAAAGTTGTGATTTTTAAAGAACAGTCCATTGGGCTCTTTCATTCTAACTTCCGTAAAATAGTACAATAACGATCTACACTGGAGAGGCAAAAAAACTGGCATAGGGGTGCGTATTGTTACGAACTAACTTTTCAGCCAATTCGTACTTGAAGAGTATGAGAGAATGCTGGGGGCGTATCTCAAATAACNTTTTTTTTTTTTTTTTTTTTGGCTTTTTAAACAGATAACAAGTATATAATAACAGTTATAAACAATTGTTTATCGTATATAATTTAATAACAGCATTTTATAAGTGCACATTGGAAAGTTAAAACAGTCAGATTAAAATAAAATTGTATATGAATTACTTAGCAAATATGGGTAACAAAGACTGTGAATCACCTAAAGTGGCCCATGTATTTGTTGAGTAATTTACAGTTAAAATCAAAGCACCAACACTCAAAACACAAAATAACTATAGAATAAAGTATTTCTATATGATTTGCGTACAAAATTGATAACAAAATTTATATTAATATTATCATAAAAATGGTATGTTTTGTCGAGATTCTTATCGAAGCAAATCTTTTTCGCTTGTTAGCAATATTTTTTAAAGTTTTGTCATGTTCACCTGCGTAGAGTTGCATTAAAGTGGGTGCCCCATTCCTCACTGAAGTCCCNTATTTTTTAAAGTTTTGTCATGTTCACCTGCGTAGAGTTGCATTAAAGTGGGTGCCCCATTCCTCACTGAAGTCCGAAAGACCTAGCATGCAGCATGCTGCGATCACATGGTATGCTGCCAGCATAAAGGGGTACCACTCTCTGTTGACAAGCGTCGCTGAGGATGAATTTTCAGGTNATGAAGGGGTACCACTCTCTGTTGACAAGCGTCGCTGAGGATGAATTTTCAGCTGAAGGTTTATTAACGATAGTGACGGCATGCAAAAATATCACCACGAATGCAGAAACTTCGTCTAAACCCTATCGCCGTGAACTTGATGGTCGTTTCCGTGTATGGCGGTCCAACATGACACAACAATGACATCAGCCTACTACAGCAACGTCTAAAAGAGAAGTATGTAGGGCAGCCATTAAGGAGAAAAATCATCATATTCTGAAAAATGCTACCATACATCATGACATTGCGAGACCGCACACAGAAAGATGTATATCACCGCCACTCGAGCGCTGGGGTTGTGAAAGTATTGGAGCAGCTACTGTACTTACCATGTGTTTTATACCTCATACCTAAAGCAAAGGCGCGAGAGCGCATTAGGCCATATACTAAACTTGGCCCTCCTTTGATAACAATCTGAGGTATTAAATATTTTTAAAGATTACATTTATTGTATAAAAACGTGCCAGTGAACAAAACCATAATTCATTTTGCTGCAATGATTTCCCTACGTTGTTCAGGAAAATGGCTCAATTGTTTTTATTGTCGACTAAAGTAGTTTCTCTTATGGAAAAAGAAAACAAAGTTGTGATTTTTAAAGAACAGTCCATTGGGCTCTTTCATTCTAACTTCCGTAAAATAGTACAATAACGATCTACACTGGAGAGGCAAAAAAACTGGCATAGGGGTGCGTATTGTTACGAACTAACTTTTCAGCCAATTCGTACTTGAAGAGTATGAGAGAATGCTGGGGGCGTATCTCAAATAACGACTCGTTAATTCGGTAGAGCACAGAAAATAGTATAAGAGTTTTATTACATGAGAAGCTTTTACAGTTACTATTTAGGTTACCATTGACCGGGGGAGCTTTACATTGAATTTAATATTATGTTTATTATTACTTCACTCACGCCATTTTAAACAAACCTAACCGGAACGTCATCACCTTGTTTATGTTGCCGGAGGCTGATTCTAGGAGACGGTTAGCGACGGCCGGACACCCATCTTCCTGGTCTGCTCTACTGGTCGGGTCGCCCAAAGGACTAATGATGAATCTCGACGACGAGACGGTTAACGACGGCCTATATCAAGCGCGCGGTTCGGCGGCCGCGCTCAGTGACCGGAGGAGGGGATTTCTGCAACTGTCGACGACCAAATGGTGGCGTTGCAATCCCGCTCGTTTATGTTTGAAGGTGTGATCAGGCAAGCCGTTCAGCTANATGCAAATAACAGAGGTATGGAACCAATCAGAGTAACGCGATGCGGTCGGCAGTGCCTATATAAAACAGGCGTCTGGCAGAGGTGCTAGATCGGTTACTTCTGCTTAAATGGCAGGTTATCAAGATTTAAGTGAGTTTAAACTTTGGTTTATAGTCTGCGCACGAGAGATGGGGCATAGCATCTCTGAGGTAGCGATAAAATTTAGATTTTCGCGTACGACCATTTCACGAGTGTACTGTGAATATCGGGAATGAGGTAAAACATTAAATCTTCAACATCGCTGCGCCCGGAAAAAGATCGTGAACGAACGGGACAAACGACGACTGACGGAAATCATTAAACGTGACAGACGTGCAACCATTTCTCAAATTGGCGCTGATTTCAATGCTGGGGCATCAACATGTGCCAGCGTGCCAACTATTCAACGGTCCATCTTTGATATGGGCTTTCGGAGCCGAAGGCCCACTCGTGTACAGTTGTTGATTGCACGACACAAAGCTTTACGCATCGCCTGGGCCCACCAACATCGCAATTGGACTGTTGATGGCTAGAAACACGTTGCCTGGTCTGACGAGTCTCGTTTCCAATTGTATCGGGTGGATGGACGTTTACGGGTATGGAGACATCCTCATGAATCCATGGACCCTACGTGTCAACAGGGGACTGTTCAAGCTGGTGGAGGCTCTGTCATGGTATGGGGCGTGAGCAGTTGGCGTTAAATGGGACATCTGATACGTCTAGATACGACTCTGAGATGTAACACATACGTAAGCATCCTGTCCGATCACTTGCACCCATTCATGACCATTGTTCATTCCTATGGGCGTGGACAATTCCAGCAGGACAATGCGACACCCCACACGTCGAGAGTTTCTACCAAGTGGCTCTAGGAACACTCTTATGACTTTAGACACTTCCATTGGCCACCTAAATCACCAGACATGAACATTATTGAGCATATCTGGGATGCCTTGCAACGTGCTGTTCAGAAGAGATCTCCACCGCCTCGCACTCCTATTGATTTGTGGAATGCCCTGCAGAATTCATGGTGTGGGAATGCCTCATGCCTACCTTCAGACATTAGTCGAGTTCATGCCACGCCGTCTTGCGGCACTTCTACGTGCTCGCGGGGGCCCTACACGATATTAGGCATGTGTACGAGGTTATTTAGCTCTTCAGTGTAACTGTGGTAAATTGTGTTACAAACGCATTGTACATAGCATTGAAAACATTATGTTTTTATTATACTATAAGTAGCATTAACGTCTAGATCTTATGATTTAGGGTTTGACATGGGCAAATATTTTGACCAAAATCTCGGTTGCAGTGATGTATAAAGATTTTACATATTCAGGGAAAAATATATTACGCTTGTATACAACATACTAGGGAATGATAGTTAAATTAAAATTCTGTAGCGAATGAAAACTAAATTCAGCAAGGTCTCTAGAATATTATTAAACATGTGGAATTGTAAGTTGAATTTCCACGGAGAATTCAGAACTTGACGGAAGTTATTGAGTAGGCGGATTCTCTCTTCGCCCGTACGTCAATCCAAACGATATTGCCTTGCAATATTGGCAATTTTCTCTTGTTCTCACATCCTTCGAGTAGCTGCTGCAGCTCATGATTTACTATCGAGTAGATGTCGCTCTATTTCACACCACAGCAAATGCAGCTCATCCCACTTTTCTAGAGGTGGTGTATATTCATCGTATTACAGCATACCTTAACCAAACTCTCATATAATCATAGTTGTGAATGCGTTAGGAATGAAACGAGAGTTTGGCTTGGACCACGGTGGCGATGTCGTGTTAATCTAACTTCCGCACCACTGATGAAAACCCAGCTGTCTGGTTCGCTCTGCACACAAATTCACTAAAATATGTGTAAAAATGTTGACCGACATTGATGCTGACGAGGTACGTATGATATTAAGAGAATAGTGACCTTATATAAGGCAAGTAAATTCCATAAATAATGTGAGGAGGTGGTCTGCAAAACCGTAATTTACTAATAAGTTATAGTACAATTTTAGAGAAACCAAGAAAAACCATTTATTTAACTTTGTGGTATGACGTTTTACCAAGAATTGTGCATACTACCAACCGGTTACGGTTTTGTATATTTCACAAATATTGTATTTAGAGTTTTTATTACATATTTATATATATATATTTGGGAAAAGGAGAGTTTTGCTGAATGCCACTAGAAAAGAGAGTTTTGCATATATGGGCATTGGAGAGTGTCAGATTAGAAACATGAATAAAATGGTATAGGCACGATAGACTATTTGAATTTTAGAAGTTGTTAGTTTATTTTAGAAAATATAGAACGTGTGAAATACATGTTTATAGATTTCCTATTTCTTTACTATTATCTTTGTCTTTGTTCACTAAATTTTTAGCCTGCTTGCCGAAACAATAAAGGGCTTATGAGATCACTTTCCTGTGTGTGTTTCTGAGTGCGTTAGCATGGGTGTATGTGCATACCCACAACCTTTCAGTTTTTGAACGCGTTAACCGAATTTCGCCAAAATCGATACACGTATAGTTCTTAGTAACGACATCTTACTCTTATAGTTTTCGACCACGCCGAGCACTTATTTTCAATATGGCGGCATTGTTTATATTAAGGGTGCTATCTCGTATATCGGAAACTAGTCAATCGATTTAAATCAAATTTTGAAGGTTTAGAGCGCATAATTAAGGAATCAAATTTGGAGATGTATATTGTTGCTCGTCAGCCATTTTCGAACATAACACTACATGAATAAATTAAGTATTAACGTTATATCTCGAAAACTACTCCTCCAATAATCGCTAAATTTAGCACTTAAGAAATGCTATGGTAGGCAATGTACAAGTATGCGAATAAATGATGAGGCGCGTATTTTCAAAATGGTGGCTGTACAAATATTTTGATTTATTTGGCATGACTACCATTCCAATCCACCAATTTCAACCGATTTGGTATGCTGACATTAACTATAGCAAGAATAATGCATGCCAAAAAAGTAACCACCTTTGTATGGCATTTTGTAAGATAGAGTCATATATATTAATAAAGCATTTGTCGTATCTCAGTGAAGCAATTAACCAATTCGTACCAAATTTGGCAAACAAGATTTTATACAGCAGGTGATGTAAACAGGTATGTTTTAAGAGTGTAAGGCAACTATTTTGATGAAAATGGCGGCTATATTGTAACTTTAGAATAGTATGCTATATCGTTGAAAACCTCTAATATATTCCATCGTAACTTTATATGCCGGGACTATATAGTACAAACATTAAATTATTCAACATTAACCCTTCTTTGCTCACTCCATTTTGTAAGAAAACGCCACACGAATAAGTAAACTTTGAATGTAAAATCTCAGGAAACCATTGGCCAATTGGTACTAAATAATAGCAAACAAGTGGTACCGTGGCAGAGTATATAAACTAGTATGTTTTAAATAGCTCTAACTCTTACTTTCAAAATGGCTGCCATATAGCTATTTTATCTTTGTATATTGTATCATGGAAACAATGCAATTAATTCCAATTTATAACCACCATCAAATGTGAACAAACAAAGTCTCGTATGTCCACCATTTTGTAAGATAGATTCACATGATACAAAAAATTTGAATGCAGCCCTATCTCCCGAAAATCGAACAATTTTTAACACATTGGGCAAACAAGTAGCATTACAGTAGGCCATGTAAATTTATGTGTTTTAAATGGTTCCAGCCCTTATTTTTAAAAGGGTACCAAATAAACACTTTAGCTAGGTATGTAATGTCTACGAAACTACCAATCAAATTTCACTTAATTCTGTATTCTGTCNGAATGCAGCCCTATCTCCCGAAAATCGAACAATTTTTAACACATTGGGCAAACAAGTAGCATTACAGTAGGCCATGTAAATTTATGTGTTTTAAATGGTTCCAGCCCTTATTTTAAAAGGGCACCAAATAAACACTTTAGCTAGGTATGTAATGTCTACGAAACTACCAATCAAATTTCACTTAATTCTGTATTCTGTCAGTATCTATTATTTGCATAAAATTTATCTATACAGAGCTTTATTTCTCTACCATTTTGTATGATAGTCCCGTATAAAAAATCAGCCGATTTCTTCCAAATTTAGCGAAGAAATTGTACTGTGGCAGCCCATGTTCATGTATATGTCTTAAGTGCGCAATACGTTTATTTTCAGATTGGCGGCTATAGAACATTTTAATTTGGTTTGCTATATATACGAAACTTTGAATCTGATTATGAATTAACGTTGCAAACTGGCATTATATACGACAATACTCGAATGTGCTCTGCTAATACAAAACATTTTTGTCCTCCATTTATGAAGATCGGCAATTAAAAATGTGGTTTTATGTCATATCTCGAGGAGAAATCAACCTTTTACCACAGAATGTTTCACACAAGTAATGCTACATAAGGGTACGTAAATTATCATGTTTAAGGTGCAGTGAGCCCCTTTTTAATGGGGTTAATATAAATATTTATGTTAGTATGTTATATCTATTAAACGATTCGACAGCATTCAAACAAATTATGTACACTAAAGGTATTCATTAATAACTTCAATTATGAATACAGAGGTCCTGTTATTCCTTTATTTTGGAAAATAATGCCAGGTCTGAAAATACAAAATTTTAAAATATTTACGGAATAATTAAATTAATTTCAACAATTTTGTGCCCAACAATAGTGCTGCAGAAGGCCATATATAATTATATGATTTAAGTAGGGTCAGACACTGATTTTCGAAAATTGAGACCACATTAATATTTTGATAAGTGTAGCATATCTACTAAAAAATTTAACCAAATTTAACCAATATTTTTATGCTGACAGTATCTATTAGTATCATAGTACACAGAACATATTTTTAAAGCAATACTGTGAAATAGCGCCAATTAATAATTTTAGATTTTTATGAATTATCTCGGAGACCAATAAACAGATTTTCACATAATTCTACATATAAGTTGCGCCATGTTAGGCCATGCGAACTTACGTGTTTTAAGTGCTTAGCAGATTTGTTTTCAAACTGATAGCGATGTACATATATAATGTTAGTGAACCCTATCATTCCAAACATTTGACTGGTGAAATCCGAAGTTTATGCTCCGAATACTACCCGCGTAGTGCAGTTGATTATACCCTTGCTTTATAAACGAGTTTTTTGTATAAGAATCCCTGGTAAAACACGCGTGTATATGTAATTTTCGTGGTACCGTTGCATATGTTTCTGGTTAATTATCTTACTATTAACGATTCATCTAAGATTTTATGATACTCACTAAAAATAATTTGGTTGCATGTTGAGGAAAGTAAGCTCATATGCAATATCACTAACTTCTTATTATGTGCATCCTCTAAATGAGAACCAATAACGTTTTCAAGTAATTGAGATTAGCGATATCTCTACAGCTTTCGTCGAAATGCTTAGAGTGAAGTTTGTCCACGTCTTGTAATCTTGCTTCTTTTACAAGAACTGTGTTTGTCATATAATGAGCTACTATGTTGCCTACAGTCTTTTCTCTTTTTATGATTGATTTTTTGGTTACGGTGTACCTTTTGTAATAAATTTATCATCTCCCGCGTACCTGTACATTTTCAATCCTTTCAAATACTATCCGATTACATACAGACAACTTAAAGTGCCATTGTGATGAAAACTTACGTACATTTTACAAAGCAGACTTGTAATCACAGACATAAACTTTAGAAACTAAACGTTTTACTGTGCAAAATTAACAAAACAATATCAATAAAAATATCTGGAGTGATCATTTATTTTTAGTTGTTAATAATATTTTCTTAAATTCTCCCGAAGACTCTATTGGGTGGTCATGTTGAACTAAACACATGTTGTTTGTTAAAAATTTGTTTCCTAAAGACAACTATACTCGCAACTAAGAAGAAAAAAAAGAATTGATAACGATTAGAGGCAGTCAACAAAACATGAATGTATAATAAAAGCATTAAAATGATGTGCAAATCACATTGTCTTTTTAACAAGGAAAAGTGCAGTTTAGGAAGTGTATTACGGCATCGGAAGCCATATTGGACATTATGATTGGAGGGTTTGGTTGTAAAACCATACGTTTGGGCAATAAATGTTTTGTAGCTGATTGGGAGTTGGTAAAATGCAGTTTTAAAGAAAATATCATATTCCAACTTTACATATAAAAGAAAAGGAGAGAATTTTCGCAGACGGCAACTGTTATTATTACAAGCAGAGGTTCCAACTGAACCACAATCAATGGTCAACTAATTTTGATGAAGTATTGAAATACGAAAATATAATGGAAACGTGTGTTACGAAAATATAAAAAAAAAATATCTCCACATAGTTTAAGTAATTGCTCGAGAATTTCTTGAGATACATTATTAACATATAATAATATTTTGGTTGCAGGCTCTTCCGAATTAGCAGTCGATTGCAACTATCGTGTTAATAATGTAGTAGGCGCCTATACAAAGTAGCTGCGTCGCCATATAAAGAATGGTTGAAACATTTTTAGTGGTTTTAAGGAAATGACGTATAATACAACCGCCACTTTCAAAGTATAAGATTATTTTTGTCAAAACGTAAGACCAATTTCTATAGTTATGTTTGGGTGTAGAAGTAGTGAGNTATTTTTGTCAAAACGTAAGACCAATTTCTATAGTTATGTTTGGGTGTAGAAGTAGTGAGAAGTTATTAGAATGATGCTGAGGTATGATGTTTAGCTTTAAATTGCTTGCGACAATCTTCAAAACGACATATTAACGAAATTATAAGTGTATTTAATGCATGCTGTAAGAACAACCAGAGTGCTAAGTTAGGTTTGAAACGGTTATTTTGTTTAATATGCATCACGATAATTCCGTACATGCGTCTCCCTAATAGCTCCAATCATGATCTGCCTCAACACTCTAACAATGCAAACACCTTAAGGTTGCTTTCANAAGAATGGTTGAAACATTTTTAGTGGTTTTAAGGAAATGACGTATAATACAACCGCCACTTTCAAAGTATAAGATAATTTTTGTCAAAACGTAAGACCAATTTCTATAGTTATGTTTGGGTGTAGAAGTAGTGAGAAGTTATTAGAATGATGCTGAGGTATGATGTTTAGCTTTAAATTGCATGCGACAATCTTCAAAATGACATATTAACGAAATTATAAGTGTATTTAATGCATGCTGTAAGAACAACCAGAGTGCTAAGTTAGGTTTGAAACGGTTATTTTGTTTAATATGCATCACGATAATTCCGTTCATGCGTCTCCCTAATAGCTCCAATCATGATCTGCCTCAACACTCTAACAATGCAAACACCTTAAGGTTGCTTTCATAATTTTAATTAATTTCATAATAATTGTCAATATTACGGAGCTCGCCTATCTGGAGCGTTGAATAAGTGAAGCAGAGTAACAATAATTAAGAGACCGACATGTCGCGATGTGTGTCATCGCCTCTACGCGCAAGGCTCTGAACTTTGAATGCAGTATTCTTGCCATATTTTCTCAGATGGGCTACAACGTTTTCAAAAAGCAATTTTAGTTATATTGAATAGCTCCGGAACGGTGATTATGATATGGGCGTTTCTTCAAAGCATTGGAAACGTCTGCCCCTCGATTACGAAATAACGTTTCGCAATGCTATGACGAACGTTTTACAGTTGCACACTTTTATAATATGATAATTACGGTTCTCTCTTTTACAACATAAAAAACATTTTAATCGCATGTGCATGATCGTGTAAGTGTGCGGAAATAATTTTTCCTTTGGTTGAACTTCTCAATTACTTACGGTTATAAACAAACAATAAGGCGGACACGCGAGTAAAATAGACTAAACACAATGCATGTTCGTTGACTTGAAAATTGGGGGAACTGTAGAATTAATTTCTGAGTTAAATGCATTAAAATGCTGACATCAATAATCTAACATTCGTCAAATAGCACAAAACACTAATAATGAGCCTAAAGTTGTAATGTTTAAAAAACGTNACATCAATAATCTAACATTCGTCAAATAGCACAAAACACTAATAATGAGCCTAAAGTTGTAATGTTTAAAAAACGTGGCTTTGCGGTAATGATTCATATACTTACATTTCATTTCTGATTTGTACCGTAACAGTTGCTCAGTGTACTAAGGTAAACGCACATTTCTAGACATGTAAAGGAATACAAATATTCAAAAATTCATATCTCCGACACTTCGTACATTTTTGAATACTTTTATACGATACATTTTTCTATTATGTGACCTAAACATCNATACGATACATTTTTCTATTATGTGACCTAAACATCAGTTCAATATTTGTTATCAACAGCATCCACTTGTCCGATTTTAATAATTTTCTATTGTTTGCACCGCTGTCTATGCGATAATGTTACGACACTGTTTTCCTTATACAAGTTACCATTATTCTGAAATACTGCATTTATTTTGTATAACAAATCTACTACCCGGAAATTTTTGTAAGCTTGAATACATTAAGGAACGTTAACTTACAGCAACTACACACCTGCCAACTGCGGGTCTACGGTCTGAATCGTTTTCATGAATTGTGCAAAAATACATATTTCACACATCATCATTAATGTTAAATGGTTTTGTACGGTCACTGGTTTCTAGTTGAGTTAAGAAATATGAGCGGCTCTTAACAACGATGTCTTGAGAGCCGATAAGGGTGAAATGATGTTAAAATGGAAAAGTGCCAGAATACAAGGGTGGGGTAAACGGGAAATCCCTGAGAAAACCCACCGATCAGCGGCATCAACCGGTACGATTACAACTTGCAAAAATCTGAGAGTGAACGGGTCGGGGATTGAAACCGGTTCGCCTTGGTAGGAACTGGTTTCGATAAGGTTTTCTGTTTTCTAAGAAAATATATTTTTACGACACCACAAATAAAATTAAATTGAGTTATATTGTATTATTTAATTACTGAATTTGTTAAAAAAAATTGTATTTTACAAAATGAACTAAGGACATGTAATTCTTAGACATATTTTATGGATTTGTGTAGAGATTTAAAATATTGAAATAATATGCTAATGTAAGCGTGGTGGTTAAAGTGTTTTAGTTCACCTTCATTGAGGCAACTAAATATTTTGTAGTTAAATACAGAGAAAACGTAAATTCATATTGTTATACTGAACGCCAAATTAAAAGGTTATAGTAAGAAGGTAATAAAATAGCACTTAATATTGTTACAAATTGGAAGCCAAGATTAAATTTAATACTTTATCTCCTTATAACATAGTTGTTCTTCTTCCATAAAATAATAAATAACTAGTTTATTTCATACCTATTTAAATATATCAAGAACAATAGTAATACAAACGTTAATTGGCATTACTATGTATTTTTTTCCCGGTGTAATAGAAAAAGTATCATTTCAAAAACCNTAGTAATACAAACGTTAATTGGCATTACTATGTATTTTTTTCCCGGTGTAATAGAAAAAGTATCATTTCAAAAACCTTCCGTAAAATTGGGTTATGTATTTGGGAAACAGAACTTAAAATTTTTTACGAACTAATTTATTGGTAAATGTATATCAACGAGTTTATTTTGTAAAGACACGCGATATCTCGAATGCTTTTGTTGTTGTGAACCGACTTCTGGAGCCGGTGAAGGGAACGCAATATGGTTTGATGAGTAAGGCAGCAAACCGACTTCCGCAGTCAAAATGAACGCAGTTACGTCATCAACTACCAAAGTTAAATGGTTAATTACGATCGTTATTGCGGTGAAAAAAACATTGTTATCTGATACATTAGAATCTCGTTGACCTACGCGCTTTGCCGTAACTTTTCGCTCGGAATAGAATGGTGTTCGTATCAGCCACCTGGGGCATATAACACAACTTCTACAAGTGCTACAATTTGTAAGTACATTTGTACACTTGNCGTGAAGAATGGTGTTCGTATCAGCCACCTGGGGCATATAACACAACTTCTACAAGTGCTACAATTTGTAAGTACATTTGTACACTTGTACATTTTCTGTATTACGAACATACTTGTAGCTACCAGTGTGGGACTTGTAATAACAAGGGAAATTCCATCGTTGAAGACATCTCTAAACAGTATAAAACAAATTCGCTTATACGCGTCTGTCTGTGTATTCGCTTAGTACTTCTAAACTACCTAATGGATTTTGATGCGGTTTTCAACATAATTTAGAGAACGTAAGGATACTAGAGAAATGTCAAACCGTTTGTAATAAAGTCATAGAAAAACTCTTTTAGGGCGCCTACATGTCTTGTGCTGACTAAACCATGAGAGATACATCAAATAACTATANGTCATAGAAAAACTCTTTTAGGGCGCCTACATGTCTTGTGCTGACTAAACCATGAGAGATACATCAAATAACTATATTACAGAATTGTAGCTCTTAAAAAGATATACAGAATAGTCCGCAATAACATACGTTTATCTTTTAAGGATGACCCACAGTACAAATTTTTGTCTTCCAAAGTATCGCTGTAAAAAGTAAATTTTTACCGGGCGAAGCCTGGCCGGTTCACTAGTGTTCTATAAGACCAACTTAAATACTTGTAAGTTGTAACAGAAATTCCACAAATATGATATATTTTCTACAAGTCTGAAGCCCTAGATATAATATAATTTACAAGCGCGTCTGTTGTAAACATATTATGTATTTTTGAGCTATAAATCGGGTTGACACGATTCTTGTGGATTAAGCAGCTATATGTTTGTANTATGTATTTTTGAGCTATAAATCGGGTTGACACGATTCTTGTGGATTAAGCAGCTATATGTTTGTATTGAAAAATGTTGGTGTATGTGGATAACGAAGACAATGCATGCTAGTGTAAGGAAAACGTACAGGAAGATAACCAACGAATAAGTTCATCGCAGTCAAACACTTTATATTTTAAGAGAAATTTCACGTTAAGAACTTCTCAGTTTTAAAATATATTGGGCAAAATAACTAGACTCCTTAAAAACAAATGTAACAGATTTTTTAGTTTGCCAGCAGAAGTAACACTAAAAATTGGATTGCATTGGTTCGGAAATATCAGGCAGGGCAAAACAACAACAAAATCGCAAAACACAAATCTGCGAAGGCACACNGTCATAGAAAAACTCTTTTAGGGCGCCTACATGTCTTGTGCTGACTAAACCATGAGAGATACATCAAATAACTATGTTACAGAATTGTAGCTCTTAAAAAGATATACAGAATAGTCCGCAATAACATATGTTTATCTTTTAAGGATGACCCACAGTACAAATTTTTGTCTTCCAAAGTATCGCTGTAAAAAGTAAATTTTTACCGGGCGAAGCCTGGCCGGTTTANTTTAAGGATGACCCACAGTACAAATTTTTGTCTTCCAAAGTATCGCTGTAAAAAGTAAATTTTTACCGGGCGAAGCCTGGCCGGTTTACTAGTGTTCTATAAGACCAACTTAAATACTTGTAAGTTGTAACAGAAATTCCACAAATATGATATATTTTCTACAAGTCTGAAGCCCTAGATATTATATAATTTACAAGCACGTCTGTAGTAAACATATTATGTATTTTTGAGCTATAAATCGGGTTGACACGATTCTTGTGGATTAAGCAG
Source organism: Clitarchus hookeri (assembly GCA_002778355.1). NCBI lineage: Eukaryota > Metazoa > Arthropoda > Insecta > Phasmatodea > Phasmatidae > Clitarchus > Clitarchus hookeri. The sequence continues at coordinate 197,340 of NQII01004579.1, forward strand.
CTATATGTTTGTATTGAAAAATTTTGGTGTATGTGGATAACGAAGACAATGCATGCTAGTGTAAGGAAAACGTACAGGAAGTTAACCAACGAATAAGTTCATTGCAGTCAAACACTTTATATTTTAAGAAAAATTTCACGTTAAGAACTTCTCAGTTTTAAAATATATTGGGCAAAATAACTGGACTCCTTAAAAACAAATGTAACAGATTTTTTAGTTTGCCAGCAGAAGTAACACTAAAAATTAGATTGCATTGGTTCGGAAATATCAGGCAGGGCAAAACAACAACAAAATCGCAAAACACAAATCTGCGAAGGCACACATGCTAGAGATTATAACTATGACGCATGCCACATGGTAAGTACACCTTCCTCCCTTCCCATAATCACACCCCCCTTCCCATAATCTTACCCCCTGCTAGAGCCACCCTCTAGACACGAGTGCCACAAGGCCAGGTCGGCCTGAGGTCTGATAGGTAGTTAACATGTGCCAAGATTATGCCGAGGTAAGCTGGCAATTCGCCCACGAGGGAATTAATACACGTGCCGAGGCGGGCAGCGGCTAAAATATCGCTGACCCACCCTGAAGGTGAGATACGCGAGAAAGAGAAAAGGGCTGACTGTGTTTGGCGGTATTACCAAGGGCCCCCTCGCCTCCCTCCCCCCCCACAACAAGCGTGAAAACATTAACACGTGCTGNTGCTTTAATTCGCCCTTAAGGCCCGCAACTCGCGGGGAAACTGTCTCGAAGTTTAGTATAGGTTTGTTTTCTTGCAAAATATAAACATTTTAAAATATTTATGGAGATACCTTTATTGTTATACCCCTAGTCAACACCCATGGCACCTGTAGTCTGTGCCTGGAAAAGGTTACTCGTACCCTATGACCCTCCCTATATATATTATCACATGGAGGCAAATAGCATCAAGTTATTTTGGTGCCCAACATAGGACATAGTGACTTCTGTGTAGGCATAAAACAAGAACAAGACTCTTTCTGTCAGAAGGGTTCTCGCCCCTACCGAGCTAGTCAGGATAAAGGAAACTTCGGGGAGTCTAAAACAAAACCCCGTGGCGCTCAACATTAGTCTATTAGTCCAAGACGAGTCAAAATTAACCGGTATGAGCGAAAAAGAGGGCATGGAATAGAAGGGAGATTAACAGAGAAGTAGGCCACTAGCCCACTAGACGGTGGACTATGGTGTGGAGATAACGGGCGAGAGGACGAGACACACAAGAGAGCATGTGCGGACGAAAGAGAGAACAAGAGAGTGAGATAGTAGGTGCAGAAATCAGCGAGGAGTGGAGGAGAGAGTGATAGAGCACGGACAGGCGAGAGGAGTAAATGGAAGCGAACGAGGAAGAGAAAAGTAGAAGAATTAGCCACTAGTCCTCCGGGTGGTGGACAAGGCATGGATATATAGGGTAGAAGCGGTAAACCAGCTGCTACCCCAATGCGCTATCTTGGTCGGAGATGTAAGAAGCACACCCGAACAAACACACTGGCCGATAACGTGCCTGGAGCGCCAGCCAGTGAGACTTGCCCTGGGCCGAAAGATGCGCGTGCGGGAAGAAGCATACGAAGGAGAACAGATGCGTGAACGAGAAGTAGCAAACGAGCAAAGGAGAACAGGGGTGTAGGAGAAAGAGGGAGAATGGACTAGAAAAGAAGGGTGAGGAAGCGAATGGAGGCCGAAAGCGAATCAGGAAGAGAAAGTAGGTGAAAGCTTAGAAGCGAAGGGAAATACATTGACAGAGAAATCATCTGGAGCAAATATCAGAGAGGCGAAGCAGTACCGGGGCACCACATTCCACCCAAGGACGAGAGCCCGCAGCAGTCTGGAGATGACACCTAGGTAAGAGGATGGCAATGAAGCCTCCCCCTCCCGCATGCTGTCTAGGTCCCAGTGCGGGCAGGGCAAGGCGCCTCCTCATCCGACAGAAACAGACTCTGTGTGGCATGAGGTAAGTGTGTTGGCTTTATATCACATGCTGAGAGAACCTGGGCCTTGCCCAACCTGACGCCGAACATGAGTGTGACTAGAGATGAGCATACCAGTGCCTCGACGCCGTCAGCCGAAGTGTAGTGTTCAATTGTACCCATGTACCGTGTGTACATTAGGAATGTAGGCCATCAGATGGGGTAAAGTGTGTTTATATTCAACAGTAAAGTATGTGTTTATTTCCGCCCATCGTAAGACCACTTACATAAGGGGCAGAGAGGGCAGGATAAGAAAAGAAAGTTTTTTCTAAACAGCTTGTGAACCACCCTCAAAGTAAAAAGGAACTATGTCACTACACCTAATAGCTGCCAGGCAGCCTTGCCAATCACCGGCCANGAACCACCCTCAAAGTAAAAAGGAACTATGTCACTACACCTAATAGCTGCCAGGCAGCCTTGCCAATCACCGGCCATCTGCCACTCAACTTGTTTGCTGCCACTGTCAAGAAAGCCCCGAATTACCAGGGCGGCAGAAGCAGATAACACAAAATAAGTAAAAGTACTGTGGTCTGGATGGATCACTTAGGGCATGTAGCGTAACTGTGTAACCATGTAATGTTTGTAATTAATGTACATCAGTCCGAGATGTGTGTTACCCCTGTTGTTTTCGCGAGTTCAAATATGCAGTTTAAATGAGTCTAAAATTTGCTATCCATTGCAGAAGTACGCCATATGACAGTCCATCAGCTTTTGTGCTAACCCCCTAACTCGGTGGACTAAGAAAATTAAGCTTTTTTTAACCGTCCAGTAGACTTAGAAGTTTTTACTTATATTATCAAGTGTTTGTACGGCCTGCGATGTTGTTTAAAAAAAATCACCTTGTAATAACCATGTCTTCAGAAAATTGTGTTACCACAGAGCCTATGGTAAAGACCCAATTAAAAATTCCCTAAGACAAGCCGGCATGCCTGTAACCAGAGTGGAGACGCGCGACCTTGAGCACCGACCAGCTGGCTCAAGCGGACGGGACAAGAAGGAAGGAGGTGAGAGAGGGCGATGAATAAAATCCAGCTGTCTGCCAGATGCGCCAAGCAAACAAGAGACAAGAGCATGAATGGCCATGCAGGGAAAAG
>NQII01004580.1:8296-21382 GCA_002778355.1 Clitarchus hookeri
CCTTGGTTCCAGTTCATAAACGATGCGTCGTTCCTTTTTGCCAAAATGGATCCTGCGGGCCGCTGGCTCTACAATGGTATTCTGTTCTGCGAGCCAGGGGATACCAAGTATGACATTTTCCCACAGGTCTGCCAACACTAGGGCTGTAGTGGTGGTTTCTACATCGCGGATCCGGACAGTGATCGTCACTTCCCCGAAGGCTTGCCCTGTGTGTTGGTGTGTGGCTAGTTGTATGACTTGTTTTGTCGGCCTGATCGCTCCCTCATTTATGAATCCTGTTCTTACNACTTGTTTTGCCGGCCTGATCGCTCCCTCATTTATGAATCCTGTTCTTACGAAATCGTGTGATGTGTCCGTGTCCGCTAGTGCTAAACACTGAATGTTATTTATTGTGACCGGTATCCGGATCATCCTGTGAGTGCCCCCGGTTATCTGTTGTAGCACAATTTGTTGTGTGGTGGGCCTGGCTATTGTTCTATGTTGTTGTTCCTTTGGCCTGGGGTAGTGAGTGTCCGGCTCGCCTACCCCGCTAGTTAGTTTCCCCGCTGTTGGTGGTCTGTCACTCCTCATACTTGGCTGCCTTCCATTGTTTACATTGGGGCACTCGTGCCAGTGGTACTGCTGGCCTGGACAGAACCGGCATGGGGAGGGGGGGCCTCCCTCCGAACTGCTCCTGTCTGTCCGTTTCCAGTTGACGCGTTTGGGTGAGTTTGTTTGAATGTGTCAACTTCTCGATTTCCCTTGTTCTGTTGTCCAGTCTAGCTCGCCCCCCTCCTGCCGAATCCAGCTGAGGGCTGTGAATCCCCCTTCCATGCACTGTTATTATGGGGCCATGCTTGATGTGTTCCCTCTCTCCCTCTACGGTGCACCTTTTCGAGGTTGGCCTGGTCTACCAAGGCCGCGGACCTCAGAAATAGTTCTACGCTATTGTGAATGGATGGTGCTAAACCCAATTTGAACTCTGGTTTCACTGTTGAAACTACTATCTCCAAAATATCTGAGTCTTTGAGGTTAGGGTAGAAGTGTCTTATTAGGTTTACCTTTCGTGTAGTGAATGTGGTTAGTGTTTCCCACTCCCCTTGTGTTTCTAGTACTGCCCTGCTCTGAGCTTGGAGTGTTCCATAAGTCGACCCAAAATATCTAATGAATGCAGACTGAAAATCTGCCCATTGCAGGCCGTAATGGTTGATGGTCTTCCACCACACGCGTGCCTCTCCCGATAACTGCGCACCGACACAACTGGGCCATTCAACTTTGTCGACACTGTACCTTGTAAGTCGTCCCGTGATGTCTCTCAGGAACGCGTGCGGGTCCTCCTCGTTGTCTCCAGCAAATGTGGGCAGGGACTNTTATAAAATTTGGATGACGCAGTGAAACTGCGCTGAAGGAACGAACTAATGCTGAGGTTTCAAAAACTCCAAAGTTCGAAACGAAAACTGTAACCAGGACTCCTGATAAAAACTTAACACGCAGACGTCCGCCCCTTAACCTACAAATGCACACGTCCGCCTGATAAACACGGGAAACGAGCCACCACGGCTTTAAACTGAAACACGATAAAAATATTACGAAGCTGTCCCAAAGCTTCACAAACACGAAAGAATTTTTACACTCGAGTCCCGAAAAATTCCGAATATTGCGTCATTACAACGTGTTGTTTACTTCAGGGGATTCAGGGGAATGAGATATTTGATGAACTTGTGTAATTGAATTTTTTACAGGATGTCTTGAAGCCCCTACTTTCCTTTTTGGTTTTATATTCCATATCAAACAGGGAAATTTCCAGGAGTTGGAAGCAGAAGTGGGAAAATTATACTTCTGTTACTAATACTCGAACTTTATATACATGTTCTTTTCCTACATATTCTCGGCAAGGATATCATTATTGTAGTTCTCATAGTTTAGCAGTCACTTCTTTTCGTCTCCTTTCAAGTCATAATGCAACCCATTCTAATTTGTATAAACTTCATATGAGCCCTAATCCCTCCTGTATCTGTGATGACCCTAGTGCATATTTGATCCATCTCATGTTTCAGTGATTCACTGGCAGCTATCGTATTTCGTTGTATGCCGCCTTTCAACGGTTTCGTGTGAATTTTTTTAGTCTCTGCGTTTCGGTACTTTTCATGACCCTCGGCTAGTTTGTGATGTTTTCGCTCTGTTTTTATTTGAACACGACATGACGTGCGCCAGGTACGTCCCTTGTCGAAGGGAGACGGTTTGGGCGCTCGGTGTCCCTCGAGCTGTGAATGTGCCGGGAGCCAGCTCAGGGTTGAGAAATGAGATAGTGTCGTGGTATCTTACCCTAGGGGACTCGAGGTCCACACAGTCAGGCAAGAGGAAAATGCGAGCTATATGGCCGCTACGCACGCCTGGATTAATGAACGATGATTATTTTATTCAACACTTTAACCGAAACAGACACGTGGTGACCACATGGTCGTACAAACAAACTAAATGACTTAAGATTAATTAAGGTGTGTGATGCTGCTCTCACCTCGGTGCGATGTAACATTTAAAAAAAATACTTCGTGGATGATGTGATGATGCGATTACTGAGTGAGGTTGCAGCCTCAGAGGTTGGTACCCTAGGTTCTTGTGAAACGAGAGACTTACCACGTCCGCCCGTGTTGAAGTGATGAAGCCTACTAGACTGGGAACTGCGCTGGCTCGCGCTACCTAAGCGCGGCCGACACCTGGCGGTGGAAAGATGAAACACAAATACGACTTAAAAATGATAATAAGATGTAAAAATGATATACCTTATATAAACATAATCAAATACAATTACCCTATACAATTTACATAATAAAACACAATAAATCAGGGTTATATTAATATTAAATATAAGTATTGCAGCAGCCACTATGTTGCCAACTTAATAATGTCACATGTCCCTGGCTGGCTATGTATGTGATAACTGTCTTGACTCACGATAAATTTGGTATACATAAATACCGAATAAATACATATAACCCTAAATAACTGTACTGATGTGCTCCGATCAATAAATAAAAATAATTAGATTGTTAAGCTCTGAATAATTACTGACACTGGTGCACTTTCACACATGGACAAATACACTTGATAGACACTGAATACACTATCACTCTTGCACACATGCCCGCTGGTGTGGTGCATCTGGAGTGGAGGGCACTACGGCAGCAGTCGCAGTGGGCACAAATGTACCAGTGAACGCCTGGTTCACGTCAGACATTATTATCTGATTTTGAGAGTTAGGTGTCCTGTTAGTTTTCCTAGGTGACCGGCCCTCTTCTACCTTGCTATCCCTTCTTCCATGGACTTAATCTTCCACCATGTTCGATGGGCCTCTACCGAGAAAAGTTGAGTTTGTGATCCTGTCTGGGATTGTTCTTTGTTAGTTTTACTGTGGACATTACAATTTAATTGTCTTACTTCTAATTTTGGTATTGGATATGGACTTGATCGTTGTCCACATATCCTAAAAAAAAAAATAATAACTTTTTAGGGAAGACAAGTTGTCCTGTAGCCGCCGTCGGTGACGGTTCGGGTTTATTTGCACCTTGGCGTCATTTTGTGTTTCTTTCGTTTTGACTGTTTTCGTTAGTGAAATGTACCTTTGATTTTTGTATATTTCGTCTTATGAAGTCTCTATGGTCTTTTTTGTACTTCGTTTGTAATCGTCTATATTGGCCGTGGGCACTAAAATTGGCCATTTTAACTCCTAAAAAAAAAAAATTGCGGAAGAGAAAAGAGCGCTTAGAACATAACTTAAATTTAAGTTTTTATTAGTTCTTATCATAGAACTGCTGTCGGTGGCCGTTGGGATTTTTGGACTTTGGTGTCGGGAATGCGATGTCAAATTGTGTTTGTGCAATCTACAATGTTCGCTAGTTTTAATGGCTTCGTTTGTGGATTATCGATTTAGATATTTGCTGATCTCTTAATACATCGTGCTTGAAATCGTTGATTTTGGTTGTGGACGTAGGAAATTATTGGCCGTTCGTATACCAAAAAGAATAGAAGTAAGTTTATCGTTTCGTGTGTACAGCATACAAACAAAAGTTCCCCGATTTGTGGTTCTGATCATGGAGACCACAGATGGAAGTGGTGTTAGGCTTCAAGAAGCCCTGAACCTGCGGTAAGCATTACGGTGAGGTACAGTTTTATCAAATTTAAAGTGTTATGGGTAATTGTTATGCAATAGTGGTGAGAGCTATAAAGAGCAAGGAAATTGTGGGGTAAAACACGTAAAAAGTATGTAAGATCTATGCCAATCCAGCTGCTTTGCCATGCTAAATACAGGAAGTCCTAACCTAACTTAATATGAAGCACACGTGGTGTGAATGCTGACGTGCGATAGCGTTCTTTTTATTTGAAACTTCTAGCCCCACAGACGTTAGATTGCTTTGTGCTTGTTACATACAAGAAGTTGACGGCATGCCTTGAATTACTGTTTTGCGGATTTACTTCCCTGCTGGCACCAAGGACTCTGAATCGGTGCATGATGTTTGGCTACACTTGGGTCAGTATTTTCGAGTGAGAGGGAGTGTTACTTGAACTCATTTACACACGATCACGGTACTTAAACACAAAGAAAAACTGTTAACGGCAACCTATAGTGAAGTTAGGTTTAGTTTAATTAAGTTTTCTGCATTTGAAATGGCTAAACTCCAGCAGTGCGTAAGCCCCTTGCTATCATGTAATACTACACAGTACAAGTCACTACACTGAATGCAATTTCCATGCTAAAACTTGACTGTACAGCCCATTAAAACTGATTAACCGAACGTTACTTCCTTGGTGATGTATTGCTGATAATTCTCTGATAGGACACTGTTAAATTGCAAAGAATGAATGAGATCGGATTGAATGGCAATCAGCAAACATATGCTCACGTAATGGTAGATTGGCTAATTATCCAGTTTAGTGACTTCTGTAAAAAAAATCCCAGAGAATGGTATATTTCCACGCTACTAATTACGCAGAACACTAATATACTAGGGGCATTAACGTCAGACTAATTTTGTAATATGTGCCCACCTAACCTAACAACCCAACCCAACGATGAGTGAATCACTGTTTTACATTTGTTAACTAACCTAGGATTTTTAGGGTTTTAAACTAACCTACGAAATTAGGATTTTAGGGAATTAAAGGAACCGTAAAACACACCGGAAGAAAATCAATTAACTCACCTAGGTAAGCTGCGGGTACGATTCCTCTGTCCTCTGCCAATTCAATCTTACCTCACTCTACGAAACACCATGATCTACTAAAACGCCACATACACGAATATTACGCACTGAAGCACTGGTTCATAGGCGAATATAACGCACAGAAGCACTCGTTCTTGCTTTCTCCGTTTTCAAATCCGTCGGATTGGGCCGGCACAACTAACCCCAGTAAAGACGCAATGGCTACCGACCTGCTTCAAAAACGTCCGTTAAAATCACATGTGACTTGTCACGACTACGTAACAATACCCACAAGTCAATAAGGTGACTGCAGGAATCATGACGTCACCAAAAATCATGGCGTTCGCCGTAAACAAAGCGGCGGTCTGCTCATATTTTTAACTATTTTATTTAATACGTTCTGCTTATTTTAACATGACGCCCTCCTGAATATTAACTAGGTAAGCTATGCAGAATCCATTAATGCTACTTTTGTTTATCTAGGACGTTTCCTTCAGAAAAGTCACTAAACTGGATAATTACCGTGGATGGTACTGAAATGGCTGAAACAATTATGAGCTTTCACACTGTCTTATTCAGAAGGAACACAACCCATGCATCAACATTTCACTTACTGCCACACACTGGCATATAATTGATCACTAAATGGTCATGGTAAAATTTGCAGGAGACGGCTCACTGTCGATTCACATTTGTTTTCTTCACTACATCTCGCCGTCCCACCAAGTGGTTAGACTACTCACCTCCCACCTAGGCGAACCGGGTCCGATTCCCGGTAGGGTTGCTCCTGGAATTTTGCATGTGGGAATCGTGCCGGACATTGCTGTTGGTCGGCGGGTTTTCTTGGGGTTCTCCCTTTCCCCTGCCCTTTCATTCTGCCGCTGTTTCATACTCTCCTCTCTTCGCCCTCATCGGATATCGAGACCTCGCTGTTAAGAGCTGCTCGAATCTCTTCACTCAGTCATTTATTCTTTATGGTTACTGGAAATACCCAGTGATAATCAGATGCAATGAGTGCACTTTGTTGTAAAAATTTTGACATAGGCCGCTTGGGCGAAGCTGCTTTGAAGTGTCTTATGAAGGAAACTGCAATTTATCAATTGTTTTAAAAGTTCGTCATTCATAAATTTTCTTTGCTGTGTCTGAATTTATTCTAAGACATAGCAAATTTTTGGTCTTTGAAAGTTTTAGAAAAAGTCCTTGGAAGTGCTTGAAATTTGTTATCAGGAAAGAATGGGAACCATGTATGGGTTGTACTTGTGATTGTGTCAGGGAGCTCATCGATACGTCGGTGACGACGTTCAGCGTCGCCCCTCCAGACTCCGACGATGAGCTCGACAGTGGCCAGATGAACTTTTTCCAAGACTCAAATATCTTGGAAAAAATTAACTTGAATGCTGTGGACATGGGTGAAGAAATATATTCCTCTCAAAGTCCTTTCGAGAGACTTACATCTAAAATGACAAATGTTACAGACTGTGGAAAAGTCCGGAAACAGGTGAGAGTTGAGGAGTGAGTATTTGTGAACGTAATGTTTTTTAATATTGTCTTGCCCGCAGTGCTGAAATGTCCTCTCTAGAATACTACCATTTTTTTCTTTGTGGGGTGATGTGCCAACAGTATATTTTTTTCAGGCAAGGAAACCGTTTGGTTTTGAGTTTGCCAATATAGGTTGCCCAGGGATTTGTTTGCTTTGGTTATGGTGGGTTTACAATGACTTCACGTTATATATAACGTACATCACATTACACTTTCATGTGTACTTTAAATTTAGTCTTTTTGAGTGATAAATTGTAAGGGTTCACATAAGCATGTAAATTTTTAATGAAGATGTAGACGGGGAGAAAAGAGTTGTTGTTTTTTAGATTGGAAACTTTGAAAATTAAAATTTGACTGCCGTATTTCTGTTGTGTGATGTGGCAAGAACAGATTGCGATAGTTTTGCATTCTTGGTTTATACAAACTTTGATGACAATGATGAGATGGCCATAGCCAAGTGCAAGCATTCCTAACTTACTCTTGAACAGTTTTCATTTCTTGCAAGCATTTTTATACTTCTATGGAACATAGGATGTAATTAATCAACTGCTGTTATATAAAAACGTGTTAAATATTAACAAATTAAAAAATAAAATAATTCTAATCTAACTCTTTTATCTCTTTGTCGTCCTTTCCGAGAGAAATTATTATACTACGTGTACTAGATTGAATGAGCAGATGACAAGCCCGAAAAGCAAAGATAAGACAACTTTGTCCGTCTTGTGATTGATTCGACTGTAAGATCACATTGTGCAGAGACACATTTTAGCTATTATGGACAAGCTTTTCTTTACATGAATGTATGTGATATATTATGAGAAACATTATCAATTGCAGACTGACTATAAAAGAATACCCCAACTATGAAGATCTATAATATCAAAATCAAACAACCTGCAGCCTTGATTGACCAATCAAATGAACTGTGGAACCGTGAAGTTTGTTTACCATACATTCATAAATGTTCAATGTGACCACCACGAGCGGCCCAAACGGAATCTATGCAATAATCAAACTCTTGCTGTATCCAAAGACACTGTTTTCGGCCCTTTCTTTTTTCACGAGCCCACTGTTACTGGAATCCCTTATTTGGACATGCTTACAGAGTGGTTGTTTCCTCAGTTAGAAGAGACGGCGGGGGACTTCATTTTCCAGCAGGATGGTGCGCCACCCCATTGGCACCTAGCTATTCGCGGATACCTGAACGAGATGTTGCCGCAATGCTGGATTGGTCGAGGAGCAACTGGTGACCAGGCTCTTCATCACTGTGTAATGAATCGTGCCGTGGCTAGTTGAGCGATATTTAAAATATTATTTCTGCCTCACAGTTGTGCGCCATATTGTAATGAAGCGGATAGTGCGTTCGTTACTACGTTATTTAAAAACATGCAGCCTCGCCGTTGGGCGCCATATTGTAATGAAGTGGGCCTCTGCTCGTTACAATATATTTATAATAATGCAGCACAGTTGGACGGGCGCCATCTGGTAACGTTCAGCCACGTACACTCCAGACTGTTTACTTGCCTCGGCTTGCTCGGGGTAGAAACACGAGACTCAGTACCATTGGATGTTCGTTGATTATGAAAGAAAGTTCAAGTTCGAAGTTAGTTTGTTATATACTTTATTTATTTTTTGAATGATACAGTTCACATACGAATGTCCAGTATGCAGAGTACGAAGCGTTCAGATAAATATCCAAGTACAGAACAGTGTCACAGTGGTTTACCGTTTATGTTAATGTCTCAAAGCTTGCATCGCAAGACTAATTTAAGAAGGCAGGAGGGATGCTCGTTCCCTCCTGGCACCATAACGACCCCCCACACCGGCGGAAATAAGTAGATAGAATTTAGTTTAAGTTGAAAAGAAATGATTTGAAAAGAATTAACGGTCGCGGGTGCTTGCCGGTGTGGGTTAAATTATTCACGCCTGATGCGTCCTCTTCAACAGTTGATTACTTTGTTCCCCAGGCGATAGGCAGCACCAGTATATATTGGCCTATCGCCCCCCTTCTCCTGTTATAAGCGACTATCATCTCGCAGCAGCGTGAGAACTGCGCTGTCCCACACTCAGCCTGACATCGATACTGCTGCGCCCGTTACCGATATCGTAACTGACCCTGTGCAATTTTTTTCTATGGAGGTACATAAAGGATCAAGTGTTTCGTCCACCATTGCCGGCTAACATTGACGACCTCAAAACGAGCATTACGAACGCCATTTAAACCGTAACACCGGACAGTTGACAAGAGTGTGTAACGAGTTTGATTATCATGTAGATGTCGTTCGGGCCGCTCGTGGTGGTCACATTGAACATTTATGAATGTATGGTAAACAAACTTCACGGTTCCACTGTTAATTTGATAGGTCAATCAAGGTTGTAGGTTATTTGGTTTTGATATTATAGACCTTCAAAGTTGGGGTATTCTTTTATACTCTGCCTGTATTTCTCACACTTTCACTTTTTACATGTTGAACGTTAGCAGTGGAAGTGATTACCTAGTAGTGCATCAAACTGGAAACACTATTAAGTATGTATCAAAAGTCTCCTACAATCCCACCTTCAGTTCAATTTGCTTTTTATTTATTGTTTATTACATTTTACAGAATTCGTAATTTAAACAAATATATGAAAAAAAAATTATGGCAAATGTTACTTTAAATTATGAACAGTTAAATATCAGGTTACAACATTCCTTGATTATACAGTCCAATCACATCCCACAAACTTATGTAACTCAGATCAACAATTAATAATCATTGTATCAAATTGTAAGCAGATATTGACTGCACTCATTTTCTGAGTTTTGGCATAAAGGAAAGTAGACATAGTGCACAGCATCATCAAGTACCGTGTTCTCTGGGCTTGCTACGACTCTCTGCACAAGCACATCACGTAGCTGGATCCATTACGTAGCGTACTCCATAAGGTGTAATTTGGTCATAAGAGTTGTAAAGCTGTGTAATGTGGTTTCAGGTGCTCCGTCCTGGGGAAGGAACGCCATTACCAGAAAATTCAACGGTGGTCATCCATTATAACGCCTTCATCGAGCATTTTGACGAGCCCTTCGACTCGACGTACCTGCGGGGAAAGCCGGACAAGTTCAGTCTCTCCTCGGATGCAGTGATCCTGGGGCTGCAAGTCGGCCTGAAGACGATGCGCAAGAAAGAGAAGGCAAACTTCCTAATACACCCAGACATGGCGTACGGGCAACTGGGATGTCCTCCCCGAATACCACAGAGTGAGTTTCCTGTAAATGGGTGTAGAAGCTGCGGGGGCAGTCCTCACTGGGGCTACAAGGATCCCCACTGAAATTATATTTTGACTCCATACATGGCCGCAGTCATACTGCAGTTCTTTGTTTATTGTCATTTTAGTATTATCTCTGAAAAATAACAACTCGGTCCACTTAATATAATTAATACGCTATTGTGGAAAGCTAAAACATTCACCTATCTGTTAACAGATCTCAGGAATATGTTTTAGCAGTATGATACACAAATTAATATAAATTTTGGTTAATTTTAATTTATTGAAGTGTTAAAATTTTATTACATACATAATTTTGGCTTAAAAGTGGTTAACTGTACCAATATTTTTAATTTGTAAATAATTTAATAAATTATTAAACGTGACTCGGAAGTGATGGAGTAGCTTTATTTATTAACTACGTACTATCAGTAGCAACTACTTCCTAAGAATGACTGCAAGTCTAATAATAGTTGGCTACCAGTATTCTTAACTTAATTGTCTTTCTGAATAAAAAAAAATCAGTTCCCTTAACAAATTTTTCTTGAAATAAATTTAAAAAAATAACTTATTTCCAAAGCCCTCGTCTTTTCTACCGTACGTAGGGGTAGAAACTCCACTGGAAAAATGTGGTTTCTAAGCATTTGTCCCTGTGATTTGCATTGTGCAGTGATGTCCTTACATTAACTTCCAGTTAATATGTTTTTCTGCTTATGATAAGCATGAATACAGTATGTATTCTCCTGAATTAAAGACTATGTTTTATTACAATTTCTACATCCAAAATTTTAAGGGTGATATTATTTTTTAATTCTAAAAATGTTTAGGTTATGGAGTAAGTATTGGTTAGTGTTTTTATATTGGCATATGTTTCATAACAATGTGAAACCATAGACTGTGCCTATGTGTACAAAGTACATGAAGGGGATTGAAAATTTGATACTTAAAACTGAAAAATACTTTTTACTGAACAGGTGTTTAAAGATATTGCATCCGTTGGGGATTTGAAAGATTTACTTTAAAGTGAAAATTACTTCAAAGTGAAATACTTTGTATCGAGATCTTACTGTATACAGATGGAAAAATAATGCATAACTTTGTTAGGCATATATTTATGCAGTACGTTATTAATTGCAAAGAATTTTCTTTATTTATAACTTAGTTAAGTGCCACTATTTAATAATTCTGCTAAATTACATTACCATATAATTTGTGAAGAAATTAATTTTTCCTGTGGACCAGAGCAGCCTTGGTGGTGCCGCACCTAGAGCACCCACCTACCAAGGTGAACCTGGTTCAATTCCCAGCAGGGTATCTCCTGGAGTTCCACATGTGGAATTGTGCAGAGTGATGCCGCTGGCCAGTGGGTTTTCTCTGGGGTCTGCCTGTTTCTCCTTATCCTTGCATTTTGGTGCTTCTGCATACTCACCTTGCCTCACTGCTCTCAAAACCAAACCTCAACCAACCCCTTTCCCCCTTTTTTACCTCCCTGTCCCCCCTCGCCCCATTTGCTTTTTTTTAATGCATATAAATGTAAGATTATTTCTATTTGTAAAATATGTCCTTTTCTAGTATTTTTACTTGACTGTTATTTGAATAAAGTGGTTAGGCCAATAACACTGTTACTGGTAATTTTTCCTATTGTAGAAGAATATATACATGCATAAAAATAAATCCTAAGCAGGCTTCAGAAGTGCTCAATTTATTGTGTACAGCCTTAACGTGAATGTATTTTAGGTTGTATAGTGTTTCTTAAATGACGATATGCGAGGAGTGTAAAGAGTAAGTGTGTGTTGTGTCCAGATGCGGAGGTGTTGTTCGAAGTGGAGTTGCTGAGCTTCGTGGAGGACCCGGGTCTGAACCTCGAAGACGATGACTCCCGGCAGGAGAAGACCTTTGAGGACCACTACAAAGCAGCGCAGGTCTACAACGTCCAGGGCAACGAGGAGTTTCTCCGCGGCAACACCAAGGCTGCCATTGCCAAGCAAGTATCGCGGGAAATGTTTGGAGGCTCTTAAAGCTTGGCTTTACCTCTTCTGCAGAAATTCTTTGTTTTCGTGTCAACTTTTGGTGTCAGAGTAATTATTAACAATTCTGATTATAGAAAATTTATATTTTTATGAGTTGATAAATTTTGTGCTTAATTTTTATTCTGTGTTATTTATTTGTAAAAATGCAGGAACATATTGATATTTTATTAATATCTTTATGCCTTTTCGCAACCAGCAAATAACACTTGCAAAAATTAGTCATAAGAATGTGAAAAAAGTTGTAAAATGTAATTTTACTGTAATCAATAATTTTCAATCATTTCTCTGGAACAAAGTCATGACATGAAAACGAATAATTTCTTTATTATTAGAGATGTCGCACACTATTCCACAATTCATTGATACCCCCAATTCTTGAATAATCTTATAATCGAGTATAAGTTGCAAGTATCGATTGCTGGTTGATGTGGGACACAAGTTTAGATATACTTAACCTAAACATTCACGTTAAAATAAGCTTGTACACAATTAATGTTTAATTTGACTCCAATCGTTTAACTATGACGCGTGGCGTGTACATGGGATAGGCATTACGCTGTTTGCACACCCTGCTATAGTTATCCAGGGTAGGCAGCTAGCTAGCTAGGGCAGGAAGCTGATAACAAAACTTCCGGGGTTTCACCCTCGGGGCAGTCCCGACGCGTAAGGACACGCGGGGAAGAACCGAAGCCGAATGAAAGAGGGTAAGTCCCGAGAAATAGCTGATATGCGGCCCTCGACGAGAATTAGGGCAGACCCAGTTCCGAGGAATTCCCGCCACAGTAACCGCACCCTCCCTCCACCCTCATAGGGGCGCACAAACCGCTGACTGGACACAGAATCATGCACAAAAACGAGCGAGGTACACAGGGTAATTCCCCGATTTCTCTCTCTAGAAACTGCTGACAGCTAACTTGAATATAGCGGGACACAAGTTAAATTCACTTGGCAGCCGAGGCAGAGAGGCAGTTGAATCCGCGCCGTCGAGAGGTGCCGGACCAGCGTCAGTGAGAATCAGTCAGGCAGACATATCGCACGCAGAGAGACGGCAGTCGGGTGAGTCAGTCGAAGGCCGGGTTCGGATCCCGGCC
>NQII01004580.1:21501-50906 GCA_002778355.1 Clitarchus hookeri
GGCAGTCGGGTGAGTCAGTCGAAGGCCGGGTTCAGATCCCGGCCGAGTCAATTGTCGCCAGCCGAGACGGGAGTTGTTCGGCGGCACAGCCGCGAGACGAGTTAGGTGTTCAGCCAAGACGGGAGGCGAAGGAGACACGGGAGTAGGCAGTTGTGTGACGAGAACAGTGCCGAGAACCTATGAGTAAATTTCGGGAAACGAGTGGCAGCCCCATACCGAAAGGCACCATTCCCCGAGAAGACGTAGTCGTGCGCCGAATGGTGACGAGGCAAGCAGTCAGTCAGTCAGTCAGTCAGTAAGTCAATTGTGGCGTCACCGGGGAGAGATCCCAGGAACAGCCAAAACTTCATGTTTAAATTTCAGAGACAAACCAAGTAGAAGTGCCGAGAACTTATGAGTTCATTTCTGAAAACGTAGTGGCAGTTTCCGAGCATTTCGCCCACCATCCTTTCAGGCCTACGACTTGCAGGGGGGCTCAGTCTCGCCAGTATGTGTAAATACCTATGTTACCTTCAGACAAATAAAATACTGGTGTGTTAACTAACGGAGAATACGAGTATTTGTTTACCCCTTGTGCAACAACCACAGGTGCCCTTAGTCTGCAACAAAGTGTAGTAACTTAGTACCCTACTAGCCATCATCCTGTGTACCTCAGGTGGCCTAGTAGCGATAAGTTAACTATATCACTGAGATCTAACATGGTGATTTTTAATATGGGTTTGGTTAAAACTAGGGATTGGTTGGTTCGGTTCTTCGGTTCCAATTTATACCGGTTCTTGAGGTTTGACTTGGAACCGGTTTTAGGTTAACAACTACTCGGTTCTCATTCTTTTTTCCCAAAATAAAGGAAAACATTTCTGGGCTGCGCGCTATACACAAAAAAAATTAAGGAGTGGTAGTCGTAAACTGTTTGGTGATGTTTAGAGGGAAGTGCGGTGGAACAGTCTGTTATCTCATCTCTCGCTCTTAAATCATCACTCCTCTCCCTTCTCTCTCGTTATCACTCAGCCCTCACTCGTAAGCAACACTGCTAGCTGGTCCATACATTCCTCCAAGCTTTCTTTGTTTCCGCGTAAGGCAGAGGACAACCAAATAGACAAGGGGAGTAGAAGGGAAGAAGCAACAGGTTTCATATTCCAGCATGCCAAAAAGCAGGTCACTGCATAAAAGAAGCAAAAAGAAAAAGCTGCCTGCTCACTGCAGATATGTTTTTTTTAATGACCATTGGTTACCAGTTTCCTACAGCATGCCACAATGTTTTGGTTTTAGGGCCGCAAGTTATTTAATTAAGGTATTTTCCAAACATATCACAATCACCACATATTAATGTAAAAAAGAATAATTTGTTACATATTTACTAACCTTGAATAAATTTAATACAAGTTTATCAGTATACAATAAATCTTATCTTCACACTTTGTTATTGTTCAATTCTTCCATAGGTTAAATAAAACATTTAATGAATTTTACCTGCATTGGTTTAATGAAGTTGCAAGCAAAACGCAAGTATTCAAAATAGAACCGAATACTGGAACCGATATTTAAATTGTAGAATCGGTACCGAAACTAGAACCTATATTATTTGTTATTCGACCCATCCCTAGTTAAAACAATTCGTAACACGCCAGCAAATTTTCTTTGCTTTTTGTTCGGAATGCGTTTGTTTTTAATTGTGTGTTGTGCTCACTCGTCGCCGGGATGTTGACAAACTCCAAACGTTGCAAATTTGCTATTTTTAAATAATATAATTAATTTACTTAGCTACTTTTAATTTTTTCATTGGTAGAGGAATTAGCTTTGTTAGCATACAGATTCGGTATGTTGCATTCATAATCTGCCCGATGATACTTGGCTGCGATTGCAGTTGTACTATGTGATTCAAAGCGTGTGTGTTCACGGATGTTAAAACTTCCACTGAAAGTTAATTTGAGTAAATTTGTTTCAATGTACACACATTTTGCTACCAAAAATGCTATTCTTGCAACCTTTTTAAATAATTTCCTGTGTTGGTGAACATTTATCGTGTCAAGTGAGGTTTTGGAAATCTTTTCGAATAAACTATTTGGACGAAACATACCTAGTGTATATATATGTATGTATATTTTCAATATTATCTCATATCCCTCTTTTGAACTTTTTGGAATTTTTGATGAATATGCCTCACTGTTTGTGTTATATTATTTGTAAGTTACTACTAATGTAGGCCTAGTTTAAATAATTAAATTTCACACCCTCCTATACAGTATTTAGTTCTGTAAAGCAATTGTCTGTAACTAAAAGAATCACGATTTTTGGAATCAAGAATCTTATCGAGATCAAGAATCGAAAAAAAGTGGAATCGTTACATCCATATTTATAATAGGTGAAGGTGAGCCTGAGTGGTTCTGCATGTCGAAAGCCTCAAACCACTTGAGCTGTAAGACTGAATCTGGCTCACCTGCCACTTGCCTCGTCACCTCTACGTGCAAGGCGGTCAGCTGGCGTGCAGTCTCTCTGTTGGCAATCAAGCAGATACCGGTACCAATATATCGAAACCGGCCGATATTGTGGAATTGTGCGCAATTCATGTCTAAATAGCCAATATTTATACCGCTATTTTGCCCAAAGGATCTAAGATGATGCTGTTTTCAACTTGCCATATTTGGAGTGGCTTAGTGCACTATTTGGTTTTATTAAAATAATCATTATTTTTAAATTTGTTTTTACTGAAGTACCAAACTGGCTGTGTTTATTTCTAAAGCAAAATTAGGCACGTTTTGCATGATTGTTTACAAAACATGTATAAAACAAAACAATAGTAGCCACCATTTGCGTTGATTGAATTTTATCTCTGTAGGCAAGCTTGCCGCATGAACAAATCTTAACATTTACTCAGCCTAACACTTATATAATATTATCAATGATTAATATTTATGATTACCTCCAAAAATATTTTGTCGTAGTAGTTTCATGTGCAACCACAAACATGGTGACACATAAATAAAACTTGTGATTTTGTAATGTAGGTTACATGCTGCACATTACTGACGCCTAGCGGTATCATTCTGACGGTTTGCCTTTTTTTTGTTTGTTTGTTTGTTTCGTTGGTTTGTTTGCTGTTGCTGTGGCAATAAGACTGTTAGGTAAGGGAACAAACGTGGTAAAATATTTACCTGTGCCAGCAAAAAACAAATATGTCTGGAAGAAAAAGTGACTTGGGGAATTTTTTTACCATAAGTAACACTCAGGAATGTAAGGCTATTTGCAAATTTTTGGTTTTGAGAGGTGGTACATCATTAAGGTCGTATAGTACCACGAACTTGAAACGGCACCATGAATGTACGCACNACCATTTGCGTCAACTGAATGTTATCTGCTTGCAGCATGAACAAAACTTAACATTTAATCAGCCTAACACATATAACATTAACAATAATTAATATCTACGATTACCACCAAAAATATATTGTCTTGGTAGTTTCACAAGCAACCGCAAACACGGCGACGCATAAAAAAAACTTATGTTCTTGTAATGTAGGTTACATGCTGCACATTACTGACGCCTAGCGGATAGTAAGACTGCCAAACGGAAAAAAAACAAAGTTTGTTTGTTTCGTTGGTTTGTTTGCTGTTGCTGTGGCAATACGACTGTTAGGTAAGGGAACAAACGTGGTAAAATATTTACCTGTGCCAGCAAAAAACAAATATGTCTGGAAGAAAAAGTGACTTGGGGAATTTTTTTACCATAAGTAACACTCAGGAATGTAAGGCTATTTGCAAATGTTTGGTTTTGAGAGGTGGTACATCATTAAGGTCGTATAGTACCACGAACTTGAAACGGCACCATGAATGTACGCACNTTTGGTTTTGAGAGGTGGTACATCATTAAGGTCGTATAGTACCACGAACTTGAAACGGCACCATGAATGTACGCACCCTTTGAAGTGGAAGTGCTTCAAATTACAACAGTGTCCCCTAGGCCAGTTGTACAACTCTCAACAGAACTTTCTGGCAGAGAAAACGCGCCTAGCAATGCCATAATTGAGAGTACGATTGAGTGGCTACATGTTCATCTAGCCCTGATGTAAACAGGTCTGAACAGAAATTTCATAATGGAATGAATTAATGGAAAAAGGTAAACCATATCCTTCATCGCATGCCCGCACTGTGAAAATAAAGAATCTCATTGGAAAAATGACTTGCATAGACCTTTTACCATTTAGTATTGTGGAAATAAAGGTAGGTTGAATACTACATAGTCACTTGTTCAGAAATGGTTGCGATTTGGTAATTTAGTATTTTAAAGTTTCGCTACATACATAAATTTAAAAAAATTCCAATTTTTATGCATGTAAAGTGTTTGCTGAGTTAAGTGTAACCATTTTCTTTGTGATAGAAATGGTGTAGGCATATCCTCCCTCATCAGAAGGGATGATCCAACCAGTTCACAAGCACGTCTGAACAACCCACAGCTGGACTGGGAATGGAAACTCCGCGGTAGCTTTAATTTGTCTGGCACTTGCAGCCACCTACCGCAGTAGTGGAAGTCTGCTCGGTACAAATCTCTAAGACATGTGGCTATAGTGTATGTGTCTGCACCGTGTGGGTCTGTTGCCTCCGAAAGACAAGAAGCTCCGAAAATCCAGACAAACTGAAGCAAATAGTTTTCCTAAACAAAAATAGAAGTTTTATTGAACAATGAGTGATTAGTTTGCTTTTGTTTTTCATCTAGCATTTATTACAGTTCGTCACTGTATACCATTTCTGAAGATATATTTCTTCACGTTATGTATTTTAAAGAGTTTCATTACACAATGACATGTTTTTGGAGATATTTTTGTCTTAAAAATATGCTTAATTACTAACTAGTGTGTAGTTCCTAGATTTNACAATGACATGTTTTTGGAGATATTTTTGTCTTAAAAATATGCTTAATTACTAACTAGTGTGTAGTTCCTAGATTTTTATTTATCTTAATAGTTTAGCATATCACTGAAACAATAAAAACAAAGACAATTAGAATTTTCTTTAACTAAATGTTTCAAAAATAAATATTTATTTTTTGAAAAATGAAAAAATGTTATTTTTTTCTTGTCGGGGCACAATCGGTATTGGCATCGGCAATATCGGTAGTTTTGTATTGGCAATATCGGAAAAGGCTCAAAAAACATATTGGCTCACCTCTAAAGCTAGACATAACTTCAAGCTGTGCCTCTATAATATTGTGGTACATTAATAAAGATAAAAGCATGATACATGTCTAAAGACAACTCTAAACTTTCTATGTATAAAATTTTGCAGCAGGAAATTACTTCTGAAAATATCTCTTTTAGCCATTTTCACGCCCAAAAAAATGATTCTTGGAGTTGGAATAAGAACTTGAAACTGGTTTTTGAGCACAAACCTTTTCTTAAATGCTTAATGTGTTTAGACACCACTACAAAATATTGATGTGTTTTCTACCAAATGTGTGTAATGTAGTGGTTGTGCCAGCCAGGTGGAGCTGTATGAGAGGTCTTGAGAGCCAATGAGGGTGGAATGTGGTGGATGTGCAGGGACGAGGGAAACTGGGTATCCCAGAGTAAACCAACTGACCAGCAGCATCATGCGATCCCCACTGCGAATCAAACCCGGTTTGCCAAAAATGTTTATTAACATCTAATGGTTTGTTTCTCAGAGTGCAAGTTCATTCATTATCAGATGCTTATTGTGGGATAAATAAAGAGCATTTGTTTTTTAAATTATTATTTTTTTCATAAAGCATCTTCCTTTAGGGTTATTTGTTAAGGGTAACTGGTGTAATGTTTTTGCAAAGGAAACTTCACCAATAAGTGAGCAGTGTGTATTTGCAAACCATGCATTATGTTAAATTTGNGTAATGTTTTTGCAAAGGAAACTTCACCAATAAGTGAGCAGTGTGTATTTGCAAACCATGCATTATGTTAAATTTGCAGGTTGTAATTTGTATATTTTAAAATTCGAGAAAGTACCATTTTATTTTTGCTATTGGAAAAATTGTACAGTATTTATTTGTATAATACATACTATTTTTCTTAACTGAAGCGATTGTAGNGTAATGTTTTTGCAAAGGAAACTTCACCAATAAGTGAGCAGTGTGTATTTGCAAACCATGCATTATGTTAAATTTTCAGGTTGTAATTTGTATATTTTAAAATTCGAGAAAGTACCATTTAATTTTTGCTATTGGAAAAATTGTACAGTATTTATTTGTATAATACATACTATTTTTCTTAACTGAAGCGATTGTAGGAGCATAATTTCATGCAGACCATGTTGTAAAGGTTAAGAAAAACAAACACTTTTAATATGAAGTACTTTCATTACCAAGTATAAAAGTTGGGGCTTTGTAGATGTATGTACTTATAACAATATTTTACTGCACTGGAATGGATAGCACATGTGTCATATAACATGCCAAAGCAGTATTATAATAGTTTAAACAAAATGTGGTCCTACAATTGCTACACTTGCAAAAAAATGGTATGTAGGTACAGACAAGCGACGAGCATCCTGGAGCGAGTGCGCATGGAGAATGATGAGCAGGAGCAGCGCTACAAGAAGATGATGTTCCGGCTGTACACGAACCTAGCTGTCTGCTACAACAAGGATTGCAAGCCGTACAAGGTGCTAGATATGTGCAAGCGGGCGCACGCCGTAGCCGACGACAAGAGAGGCAAGTTGCTCTTCCAGTAAGTATCACAATGTTATGCACTAGGCTTTACTGTAAGGACTCTGTGTACCAAGTCTGCAGTCGTAGAGTTTACATCGGTGCTAAAGAAATTCCTTCTCAATCAATTAGTTGTGAAGGTATGGTCAAATCTCGACAAAGAACCCTGGTAATAACGATTCCCTCGTAATAAATGCTTCTTTGGGGTACTGTAAAAGATTTGGTTAAAAAATTTGAATGAGATAAGTGTTAAACTATGTACGTTGCATTAATTTTGGTTTGTTACCTGTTGTGATTCTCTTCACCACTTCTATACAACTCCTAAGAGGGAAAGATCTAAAAATTTACACCATTCACTAACACAACTGTCTGCACCTTCCGTCAAGGTGGCCAATGTTTACCCACTTAAGTTACGCTGCAGAGTTGTCTCGCCCAGAGACAGCCGTTAGTGAGGTCTCACAGTAATAAAAACACTAGACTGAATGGCTGAAAGGGAGAAATATAACTACTATCTCTGAACAAATAGATTACAGTATAAGTTCGTACCCATATACCGTTTTATTTTTTAAGTCTGTGCAGGTTAATTACCTTCGCACACAGGCGAGGCAAAAACTTAGTGTTGTATTAAAAATGGTGCTTTTTTAGGCCCCACATATTTAAAACATTTTAAACCCATCTCTTTTTCGAAATACATTACGTATAAAAAACACAAACTTAGTGTTTGTAATCCTAATACGTCTTGATACATGTTGTATGGAAATCTGTGGACAATACTTCTTTAAAATCACCTTTGTCTGCTACTGGTACAAAATAATTTATCTACAGAATTATTCGTGTTTTGCAAAAAACAACCATCTTAAACTTAAGAAGTAAATATTTTTGCTGTGCTTATATGGCAGCTCAGGCTATTTTACAAAGTGGTGTGCTGATATTTGTTTCATTGAAGGAAAAAATGGTTGCCTGTAAAGTCGGTTNTAATTAAGAATGCACTTACAATAACTATACTTATTGAAAGGAAATAAAAAAATAATAACTGCTGGTAAAATATTCGTACAGCACCAGAAACAAGCACATTGACAAGAGTCAGTAGGCTCAGTTTCTGGCCGGGTGCGCACAGCTCCTCTGTCGCCGGAGGGAGGGCAAGCCAGTCGCCTTCCCCTCTTCTTACAACTGCATCACTACCTCTACCGTTTACCACCCTTATGCCACATATATAAAGCATGTAATGGACCGCTTATAAGTTAACATTTAAATAATAAATCAACTGATTTTCCTGCAAGATGCCAGCAAAAATGTTGCTTGCGCTCGCTGAATGCTGCTAGGTGCACTGTTTGTATGCTTTTTTTTTACGACAAGGGGAGGAACTGTATGTTTATTTCAAAAAATAATTTCTTTCAGAAGACTTTAAAATATTAAAATTATCTAATATTTCATTTGAACATGTTATTTTCACTCCAGAAACATTTGATCACTGATATGATGCAGTTTTTACTTTTTGCAGATCAGAGTCAAACAAATGAACTCAAATTTGATCTTACAAATGTGTAGATCTTGCAAGTCAATTCACTTGAATCACTTTATTGTATTTCTCAAATAGGTTTAATTTTACCGCTTAAACAATTAGAGTTGTTCCGATACTGATACCGATACGCCGATACCAATGCCCTTCCCTCTTGTTTGTTGTTCCAGCTCACCAGATTTCAACATATATTGATGTGCATCACAATGTGTCGGGCGTTTGTTTAGATTTGATGTCGTAAAACAGCTTTTATCTTTACCACCCCTAGACACTATTTTACCACACTGGTTGCATTTTGCTTTACTTACATCTGTCAAGTCTTTAGAAAAGTATTTCCACACACTAAACATTTTAATGCAGTATGTAACAATATATGGGTGCCAACAAATGCATAGCACGCGTAAAAAAGCACGATAAACGAAAAACAATCTGGATTATTCTCAGATAGTCAAATACGTTACGCGTTTGCAAATGTTCCGTGCTCAGTATTTTTTGCAGCGTCATGTCCGCTAGCATCAAGTATTTAATGACCACAGACGCAGACTTAATAAGTTTTACTAATAGTCCATACAGACGGTAATTGCATTCGCCGGCTTTTAACATTTATCAACTCTGTGTCTTTTCGTTTGTAGTAATGTATTGTTCCTCTGATTTGTTTACATTTTTATGCGCATCTTATTGCAGCACGCCGTCTGGAACATAAATACTTTACAACAGTTAGAGGCTGCAATATTTATTTCCTGCAGTGCAAGTTATTTTTAAAATATTTTTAAACAGCTCACAATATGTTTGTTTAAGTATAAAGTAGTGATGTAACGATTACACTTTTTGTCTATTCTCGATCTCGATGCCGATACCACACTCGATTCCAAAAATTGTGATTCCTTTAGTTACAGACAATTACTTTACAGAACTAAATACCGTATAGCAGGATGTGAAATTTAATTATTTAAATTAGGCCTACATTAGGAGTATGTATTACTAATACATATAAACAATATGACACTTGAACAGTGGGAGCATATTCATATGAAAATCCAAAAAGTTCAAGAGGCATATGACATAATATAAACAGGCATTGAAAACATACATCTTACCAAATAACGAAGTTCAAAAGTAACACATGCATATCACACTACGATCAACTTTCAAACTTATAGATATTTCTGTAAAATGACTAGCATACCACAAAACTTTCGTCCATGCAGTTTATTCGAAAATAATTCCAAACCTCACTTGCCATGATAAATGTTCACAAACACATTAAATTATTAAAAAGTTTCCAAGAATAGCACAGTGAAAACAAATTACGTTTTACAACAAAAAAAAATCTTTTCGCCACATACAATTGATAGGCACAATAACTAGAATGTAAATTCATAGTACTACAACAGGCTGGTGTTTACCATAAACAAAACATAACGGGGCGGGATTGTAGATTTGAGCAAGGAAAATTTCGGGTGGGGCTGAAAATAAATTTTCCCACGGGAAAAGGACGAGATTGGGATTTTTTCATTAGTAAATAAAGAAAATCTCCATTATTGCCTCTACATATAAAGGCATTTTGCAAACATTTTATTTGTAAGACAGATAAATTACACTGCTCATTTTTTAAAACAATTGTATGGAAATATTTTTCTTGTTATAATCAAACGCATACGTTTTGTTTTTTGAATGGAGTGGTTTGTTTGCTTTTATACTATCAGCGCTGCCACCATATTAAGCCAATGGTGCTAGTAGACTAGTAAACAATCATGGCAGACGCCAGATGGTCGTTCCGAAGCCATAAGATGTCGAGAAACTGGTTTCCTTTTACGATAACACTTTTTTTTCTTGGAAATATTACAACGGTACAAATATAATTTCTTCTCGTTCCTTACCAAGTCATACCGTAAACAGTGAAGTGTGCGCATGTAATTTACGATGTTGTGAACGAAGAAACGTCATATCAAAGCCACAAGAAGGCACAGTGTAAATGTGAATATTCCACGAGTGGAATAAAAAGTTAGTTTCTGTTACATGCAAATTAATAAAGTGCTATGTTCTTTATATAAGTCCTTTGCTGTCATCTGCTCTGTGATAGGTTTTTAAGCACTTTTTTATTAGAGCGAGTAAAGTACAGGTTGTGCAAAAAGTGAGGCCGTGTTCGAACTAGCACATCTAGTTGACTGAAAGGTCATGCAATCTGAGTTAGTCGTCAAAATAATGATGTACTTGGTGCATTAGCATTTATTTAATTGTTAATATGTAACAAAACTTTCTAAAATACTAAACTAACAATCGCGACCATCTTTAAATAAGTGATTGTCGACGGCGACCGAACTGAAGCTTCTAAATACTAATATATTAAATGGCGAATTCTAATACGGCTAGCATTGTTTTATTTTCAGATTATTCGGCATCTAATATTTTCACGCACAAAATAATTTCCCAAGAGTGATTCAATTATTGGCATAAATCAAGTAATTTTAAACCGTTTTGGAGAGGTGATAGGTTATCTGTTTGTGGTAATTGGTTTTTAATGCTTCGATTCTTGGTCTTCCGATTCTGGATTCCATGATTCTTCAAGAATCGAGGAATCAAATTTGACATAACTAGTATAAAGCATACATTTCACTTTGGCGTAGTTCCGTTTTTCATACCAGGCAATAATAATAACAGGCAACAAAAAAAATTCCAAACATATACACCCAAGATTAGAGAACACATTGGTGGTTACAGAATAGTTCTCAGTGCAGTCGCAAGAGGTCAACGTAAATAATCAAAATTGTATTGATTTTAGTTAGGGATGGGTCGAATAACCAAAAATGTCGATTCCGGTTTCGGTGCCGATTCTACAATTTAAATATCGGTTCCAGTATTCGGTTCTATGTATTTTGAATACTTGCCTTTTGCTTGCAACTTTATTAAACCAATGCAGGTAAAATTTATTAAATGTTTTATTTAACAGTTATATTGAAGAATTGAACAATAACAAAGTGTGAAGATAAGTTTTAATGTATACAGATAAACTTATTGTATTAAATTTATTTAAGGTTAGTAAATATGTAAAAAATTATTATTTTTTTACATTAATATGTGGTGATTGTGTTATGTTTGGAAAATACTTTAATTAAATAACTCATGGCCCTCAAACCCAAACATTGTGGCGTGCTGTATGATGGTAACCTACAAAATTTCGTTGAAGGAAGTCAACAGCTGTGGTGGGCAGCCGGATTTCTTATATTTTTTTGCCGTCCTTCCAAACAAAGAAGGCTTGGAGGAATGTATCGATCGGCTAGCAGTGTTGTTTTTTATGGTGGAGGGCTGAGAGAGAAAGAGAAGGGAGAGGAGTGTTTATGTAAGAGCGAGAGATGAGAGAACAGACTAATCCCATACACTTTTCCCTCCAAACATCTCCGAACAGTTTAAGACTACCACTCCTTAATTGTTTTTCCGTGTATAGCACGCACCTCAGAAATTTTTTCTTTTGTGTTGGGAAGAAGGGGCGCGCTATACATGAATAAATACCATAGTTATTTTTGTAACAACAGAGTTTTGCCATTGCTGTGTAGAACCAAGAACCGAGTAATTGTTGTTAACCCAAAACCGGTTCCGAGTCAAACCTCAAGAACCGGTATAAATTGGAACCGAAGAACCGAACCCACCCATCCCTAATTTTAGTTCATAATATTGCCACCCAGAGCACAGCGAAATGAAAATTCTCCACTTCCGTCCATGATATATGATGAACTCTATGAACTCCAGCTATTTATTAGTAAACAAATGTACGCGTGTGATAGAAAATCTGTGATGTTCGCCATTAAATCCAGGACTTTTTGTTGGTTTAAGATTCCGTAAAAAATGGCAGGGCTGATTAATATTGTAAAACGTACAACCACACCATATAATTTTTGTGTCAAAAGAAAGTAATAACCTGATTTTATTGTCTATAACCGATACCAATGTATCGGCCCGATACCATATCCGATACAGATACATTAAAAAAAGGGTTAAGTATCGGCCGATATCAGTATCGGAACAACTCTAAAAACAATGTAAAAATGCTCTAAGTAAAATTTTAATGCAATTTTTGGGTTTAGCAGGCAGGGGTGGGTTAGAATTTGTCTTGAATCAGGACGACTCCAAAGATTGCACCATTTTCTTGGAAACCGAGAAAGGTCGTTATTCTGAGTTTTGTCAGTAACAACAGTTTCAAGTAAAACAGTATTGTGTGTGATTTTTTCTTTAAAAAAAAAAATTCATAATCAATATTTTATAAAATGTAACATAAAAATTGTCAAAAAAATTTTAATGTGCGAGTACTCCTTAAGAAAGGTCGTATAGAATACTTTTTGTTTGAAATAGTTGTCTTTTAAAGTGAGACATTGAGAAGGAATTTCTGTAATGTTGATTGGCCATTGCTAAAGTCAAGTGTCTTCCCATTCATCTGTTGTGGCTAAGAACTCATTTTCCTTTAAGTGTGTGTTTTTACAAATGCATTTCCATATAATATGTAGGGTTGTACGAATATTCGGTATAACAAAATAAAAACAAAAAATAGCAGCTTTCATTTCCGTTCCAATAAGAAATTTTGTTACCGAAAGTTTTACTAACGAAACAAAAATGGTCAATTTAAGTCTTTAATGTTTATCTATTGCTTCAGCAGAGGACACATTAGTCTGTATCCTGAGAAAAAAAGTTACATTTGCACAACGATATTGACATGTTAAGTGTTTTGACAATAAAAATTTGTACCTAAAACGTGTGACGGTTAGTGGTGATTGTACAGTGCAATCTCATCATAAAACCCTTTTAACACAAAGTTGTCTTCATTCCCCTTGGAGTGAAATATGAAAAGGAATGTTCATTTTTATGCTAAATAAAAGTGCTTCTTAATTTGTATTACGTAATGTCAAGTCACTGGTAAAAAGAAGTCCTGCTGGTGATTAAAGAAAAATTTTCCCAATATGCCGATTTGCAAATTCAATGTTTTAATTTTTTCAAACTTTTTTTATAATTATTTGAAACACCTTTTGATACAAACCACTTTGTTACAAACTGTATAAATTCAGGCCCCTTGAATGCAATGAATTGGTTTCACTGTATTTGATTATCTTGGCTTCCGCACTGTTGTCGCATCTTAGTAATTTGTGGATGACTTTAAAATATGTAATATGTATAAAATACTTTTGTACAGATTTTTATGTGGAACTTATCAAATTTATTAATGTATTATATGGACAAAAGGCTAAAATGTGGTATTTGTTGATATTTTGGTGTTTTGCAGCCAGGGAAAGGCACTACTTACGATAGGAGATTTCCAGCCAGCTTTAAAATGTCTCAATAAAGCAAAAAAACTCGCCCCTAATGATGAGGCAATCAGCAAAGAGATAAGGAAGGTTGGTACTATTACGTTTTGGCTGTGTTTGAATTGGTCAGTGTTATCAAATGGTTCCGTGAATTTTCGTTGTCATTCTTGCAAACCTTTGGAAAAGGCAAAAGTGACCAGCCTGTTATTTTGAAACCAAACAGCAGCTGTAAGGTACAATATTATTCTTTTTTAATGGATCCTTTATTGATGGTGGTTTTAGAAATGGTATAAGATAATCAGAGCATTTAACTGCAGACTGGTGTTTATATTTTATCCTATTCCAAAGGTCTGTGTAAAGGTACAGTAGGTAACCCATTTTAAAAAGTTTTCCTGCTTAAAGTATAGCTTAAAGTATATGTAATTTGGCAGCTGATCTATAAACAGCAAAGTAATATGATGCTCTTCATAAGTGTTACTGTATCTTACCTAAGCCTGCTGTGGGCCACTGCTAGAGGTCTAGTCGCTTCCCCTGCTCCTACGCCTCAACATCTCTCACTCCTCCCGCCGTACATCAGGGTTGCGTGAGGGCGCCCAAATTTGTACTTTCATTTTTGAGCAATCAAATATAAATTAAATAAAAATAATAGTAAAAATTTTGGTGTCAGTTCTTGTTTGTTTTCCATAGACAAGTTACTTTTTAAATGATGATGAAGAAAATTGGCTTATTTTGCCAAATTATACATATCTAAGTGTAAGGTATGACCTACCATGAGATAAGTAGCCTTTTGTGCTTAAATATAATTTGTATTTGTCTGTTGCTCAGACTGTACCTGATTGGCGTAGCTTGTACAATACAGCTATCCGCAGAAACGCACATTTTTAAAACAAACTATTTAAATATCTTTTTCTCTGTGATAATATTCAAAATTGAGAGTGCAGGTGTTATATGGGAGCAGGTGGTCCATAGATTCTTCACTAATAATCAAGGTCAAGGAATCTATATTTTCAGAGATTGATTAAGAGTATTGAAGTCATTTAACAAAAAGTACATTTA
This sequence comes from Clitarchus hookeri, assembly GCA_002778355.1. Lineage (NCBI taxonomy): Eukaryota > Metazoa > Arthropoda > Insecta > Phasmatodea > Phasmatidae > Clitarchus > Clitarchus hookeri. The sequence goes on from NQII01004580.1 coordinate 36,035, forward strand.
TTTGTTACCGGCAAACCAGATTTATAGTACATCCACTGTAATTATCGGACAACACCATAGCCACACTTCTAATTAAAGGCAACTGTGTACAATAATATTTGACTGCTGCATTTTTGTAGTAGACTTAATAAACTCTGGTAATCTGTAATTATAAAAGAATCATCAAAACAGGAAAGCTTTAGGATATTAGTATATATGAACTTTTTTGGTTCCTTAAGTTCTGTATTATTTATTTATTTTCAGCTATACCACAAAATTTATGTAGAATTAAATTGAGAATCAATGAGTACTCTGACAGAATTGGGTGTGGAGTCAGAATTAATAAAACATTGGAATTGTCTTATTACTAGTATATACAGTAAACCTATTTTTTTTTTTTTCCCTGGGGTAGTTCAAAATGTGGGATGCAGATCTGATGTGGCTGTGGGTGATACATGGATAAATACAGTATCTCTGTACATCTAGTGCCATTCACATTCTTTGCAGTACCGAATAATGATAAGAATGTGGGTGTTTTACCTTCCATGTAACGTCATATTACAGGACTACTTTTGAGCAGTGCTTGATACGTTTGCTCACTTTTGCTGTTGGTACATGGGTACTGTCATTTAAAAAACTATCAAAAGTTTGTCACTTAAATTATACTAAAAGTTTTATGAATCATCATTGCTTGGTTTAAAAATAGACAGTTTAGGACAATGTAATGTGGAGAATATCAATGATTCTGTAAAATTGAGGAATTAAATTCTACCCGTAATTCTTTCTTCTGGACAAAATTTGAGTGTGCCAAGCGTATAATTAGTACTTTTGTACCAGCCTGTGCAGTGAGAATGCACCAACTAATTTGCCGAGATTCACAGCATCATCACAATTACAGTGGATTTGCTATAGGTCTGGAAAAGTTGGGGGAAATGATAATTTGTGCTAGAAATTTAACCTGTTGGTATATTTAACAGAAGAGGTTTTCGGTGCTGTCAAGCATTCTCTGTAACTTCCTAAGAAATTTATTTTTTACCCCTTAGGCACTAAAAAATAATTTATATTATTCAAGTAAATAGACTTGGAAATAGAAATATTCAGCCGTATTAAAAATTAATTTGCAAGTCCCATTTTGATTAATTGCAAAATAATTTTGTACATAAAGCCATTGCAGAGCTATGTTTCTAAGGAAACAACAGGATGACATTAAAAATATACACGAAAAAAAGCCAACACTCGCTATTGTGGACAGGTGTTTAAACAAAAATAATCCCACAAGCAGAAAGTTTTGCCAAACTACACGAAACAAACCCAAGACAATATATACAAGTACATGCACAAAACCCAGTAAAGACAACGCACAACACAGACGAACACTCAGGTGAAGACAAATATGCAAGCTCAAAACCTGATGATGCAATAAGAACAGCACAGAGTTCTCTAGGTAAACTGAATAGAGACTGGAAAAATCAGTGAGTTTATATGGAGGGTGGCTCTCCTTTGAGAGGGCTGCAGTGGTTTAGTGGTCAGACTGCTCACCTCTCACTTAGGTGAACCGAGCTCGATTCCCGGCAAGGTTGCTCCTGGATTTTCGCATTTCCTCCGCCGCATTATTCCATGCTCACCTCGCTTCACCCTCATCAGCTGTGAAGACCTCAATGCTAAGAGCTGGCCAGATCTCTCAACTATCCTCCGACCACAGCCATTGGCGGCCATGCACTCTCCCTTGGTGACATGTCGCTGCAGTGGTGTATGTCCAAAGTAATTTGTCAGTTAATGGCCTCCCCCATTGCTACTAACATTCAAAGAACCTACTCTCTTTTTAGTCTGAAAGAATTGGAAAAATTTGATTTTCTTGTATTCTGTGCTACAGACATGAAATTGAAGACGTGTTACATGAAAACTCATGAGACTGTTAAAATTTTGTATGAGGAAAAATGTTGTGAATTGGTTATTGTTGATTGTTTTATGAAATTTTGTAATTGTCTCTCTTGCTGGTTGAGAATTATTTTTTACAGTCTCCTTTCTGTGTTTCAGTTGGATGCATTGAAAAAAAAATTCAGTGAAGATGAAAAATTGAGAATTGCTCGGTCCTTTGGGTTCGAGGCTTCTAAAACTGCAAACGGCCAGTTGCGCTCCTCTGAGGTACGCACCTACAAATCCAGTTATGTTATTCATGACTAGGCCACGTTCTCAAGTTTTGTCAAGAATTATGTATCTGATGTACTGGGGCTTCAGGTCACATTTTTTGGTGTTTGTATTTTGTGTGTGTGCATGTCGGTGTNGTTCATGACTAGGCCACGTTCTCAAGTTTTGTCTTGGAATTATGTATCTGATGTACTGGGGCTTCAGGTCACATTTTTTGGTGTTTGTATTTTGTGTGTGTGCATGTCGGTGTATTTGTGAGAGCAGTAGCATTTATTTAAAAAAATGTTTTTTACTAAAAAAAATACAATTTTTTTTTAGTTTGGATTATACTTGGCTACAATGGTGGTGGTCAAGTCAGGCTGGAGAACGAGAAACTATTTTGACATTCACGAAAAAAGTTTGGACACTTTTTCCTGTGACATGTTCAACTATGTGCATGCGCTTGTGTACATGCATCTTAATAGAATATTATGCGCTAGTGTTTGCCCAAATACCTATTTTCATGATGGCAGGAAATTCTTTAATGTGATGGTTTATATTATTTACTGCAGTTGTAATTTGCTTCACTCTTTATTTTGTTTACCATTGGCTATGTTATTTTAATGTTTCATCACCTGACATTTACTGTGGCAGCATAATTTTTAGTGAAAATTGTTTCCAAATGCAGATATGTCGAACAGAAATAATGTTCATAATTTAAGGTTTTTTCCCTTGCTTTCTTCAGCTTTTAATGGGTTTTATTTACAAGCCAACCCTTATGGTGGTAGAATTTGAATTACTAGTGGTATTAAGTGAAATATTAGCATAGTAATTGCCAGTAATGTTCTCAGGTGAGCTGCGCGACTTGACTACGTACTTGATGGTGTTTAATTTGTTTTCCGATGTGTATGGGAATTCCAAGGAAAATGTGGGAATTGTGTGTGTTTTTTGAAGTCAATACCGTTGTCTTTAAAAATAAAAATAAAATTACATTTTTGCTTTTGTAAAGGGTTATGAAAAGGTAACTACGCATTTGTCATTCCAAAATTTTTATAACTATTTGTGAACAATGTTTGTGTGCTGTTTGTTTCACAAATGTGTTTTGTGTAGAGTTTTGATTAGTATTTTTGTAATTTTTATTGGTAAAGGTAATTTCCCTTCCTTTCAGAATAATATAACGGAAGGATTCGTGAACAGTGCAAAGAACATTCTCCGTGAATTACAAACTGGGAGGAAATCATGTGTGCTCCTGCCAAAAGGTCTCACCGCGGAGGAGGAGAAGTTCTTCGAGAAAGAAGCCAGTAAGATGGGATTTAAAATAATCATCAGGAACAGGGCAGGCCAGAAAACTGTGTCTATTGTCAAGGAAAACTCTGCCGATAACTAAAACATAGAGGTTGTTGCTTCAACATCGCTCTGTACCATCACTTGTGAGTGGTCCAAGCATTTTACGTGTAAGAGAATGTAAGTGCTTGTAAAGGTTACAAGGACTATGAAAACAAGTTGAGGAGAGAATACGTAGGGTTACAAAGACATTAGCATTTTAAAAACATAATGATATGGTTGTGCAAATGTGACTTTATCTTAGCCGAAGTGAAAATGAATACTGCTATATTTAATTGAATAAAAGTAAAACAAACATTTAAAAAATTTAACAAGATTTTTTATTTACAACCAAATATTTAATGGTATGTCATCAGCTAAAATCAATTAAATTATGAGGTTTTGTACCATTACTTGAATAGCTTAACAAAACTTTAAAAATATTCCTGTTATATACACTTAAAAATTAATATACAGGCAATGAAGGAATCAGTGTTATAATTGTAATACTGTTTAACTAAAAAAAAATAACAGTTCTGGGAACATTTTCAGTTTAGTTTTGTGTGGTTATTTGAATGATATTATAATGGAAACTAACAAGTGGATGCTGAAACAAAAGTTTTACACTGTTTGTCAACCAGACGAACATTTGATACACTTTTGATGACCAGTTTCAAAACAGAAAGTGGAAATGAAAGTTGTGAATTTTCATTATCTTTTGGTTTACTGAATATTTGCACAACCCTACAGTGAATAATATCAAGCTTGTTGTTGCCCGCAGGATTCACCAGGAAGTGCGTGATTCAGTAAATCAGGTGTGGCCCCGTTGTTTAGAGCAAGTCGCAAGGAGGCTGACTACAGAAGTTTCTCCATGATCCTTGTCCATGAATCGCATCAGTTTTCTGTGGTCTCATTCTATTGCAAGCAATTTACAGTAAAGCCCTTTTAAGAAGTTCCCTCCTTATAAGCTTTGAAAATGTTTGTACTTGTTCCATGAACTTCTTAAGAGGGTTTAAATGTATATCCTTTGCTTTTTGCAGTATCATGTATACATAGGCTGAGGCCTTGTTGATACATGTGTGAACTTTAGTAATTTTCCTGTGGATAGTTTGCTGTCGTCCTTACTCAGTTTAATGCTGTTAAAACCTTTATATTTTGTGTTCAGAAATAATGTACCAAGGCATATTGGTGTTGTACTAAGCTGTGTTCATTTTTATATACTTAACTCCGTACTTAAATTTTTAGTAGAGGAGCTTGAAGAATTAATGTATTACATTGGTGGTTATTTTGCTGAAAAAAATGTCAGGCAAAAGGCTAGAAGCTTTTGAAAACAAAAAGAAGAATGAGATAATTGTTTGGAAAGAAATCACATTGGTCTGTATCTTCGCAGTTTTATTTGCTGTGTGTGTTGTTTGTTATTGAGACAATCCAACAAATAAGAATTGTCTTTTACAGAAACTACGGTCTGAAACGTACTGCAGTTTTGATCTATCAGCTCACGTAAGGAATTAGGGACATTCAATTTTTTTCCCCATGCTCTACTTAAGAGTTACATAAAAATTTGTACATAATTTGGTTTATTTCCTTAAAAGCAGTTAGATTTATGCTTGAGTGTTTTTTTGTAATTATATGTAATGTTGTAAGGTACAGTGAAAGATTTGTCTTTATTTTACGTTGTCGCTTCTATAACGTGCGACTCCTGTAGTAGCGATGCGACCAGTTGTGTTATTTAATAACTGTAGAGGTACTTTTGCGCACTTGGAGATGTAGTTACGTACTGAAATATGTTTTACTGTGTCTGAAGTAATGTGTGCTGACCATTGTGAACACTTCTGTCTTGGATTGCAAACAGCCAGCAGTTGACGCTCTACGCACATGCTCGCAAAGTTTGTGGTAGACACGCACAGTACAAGTAACTTATAAATAAAACATGCAGTCTACCAACAATTTTGTTTTCCCTGATGTAAACTGTGAAAGTCATTCGTGTTGTACTGTACAGTCGATAGAGACACACCTGATGTTTGTTAAGAGTTTGGTATTTTGAGGTTGCCCATAGCATTTATTTTTTACTTAACAGTTTGATTTTTTATGCTATCCAGAATAGCAAAATTGTAATTTATACTTGTAATGCAAAAACCATTGGCATCTTCCAATTGACTGCACTGGCTTCACACTACGCTCATTGCACACTTTTCCAGAGTACTGACGATCTGAAAATGGAAAAACGACTGCAACTGGAAAATAACGTTACTTGACCAGTGAGCACTGATTGCAGTCTAGTGCAGTAATTGGAAAATGCTGAATGTCATGCAATCTTTTGTTTTCTGGAAGTAATGTTGTTTGGTGTGTACAGATAAAAATATGTTTGGCTCTAATCTAAAGTGATGACATATTTTGCTTTAAATATTCCTCCAAACTCTGAATAGAAAAACTAGTTTAAATACACCATTTTATGCTTATCAGTGTTAAGTAACATATTTACCCTGCTGAAATTTGACTGGAATAAAATTGGTACGGTACTTTACTATGGTTGCCGTCCAGTATGCGAGGGAATTAGTGTCCCACTTTATACACTTTAAGCAAAATGCATGTTCATGAATTGTGTTCAAGTAATTCATTCATGGACAATGTACGAACAGAAGTGCCGTAAAGGTGGTTTGCTTATATTTCTGTTGATGTTGCTGTATAGACTTCTTCATAATGGTGCTCAGATTTGATCTTTCTATTGAAATGCGAATTGTGGAGTGACTCCCAGCCTGTTTGTCATGGCCTCTCTTTAAAATAAAGTGTTTGCATAAATGTAGAATTTGGTGGGAAAACGGCAGATGAAATTTGTTAGTAAGTAGCATTGTATGAAACTGTAAATAGTATTCAGCGTGAATGCCTTTTGTCAATGACTACTCAACAACGCTACTGTTTTTGCCAGTATTGAAATTAAAATGCACCGTATTTACCCGAAAATAAGACTGCTCCCATATTATGAGATCATGTTTCAAGAAAAATAATTTACTCACAATTTTAATTTTTTTGCTTAGAAAAGTCACTCCATGGAATCACAAAAAAATAAAAAGCTCAATCACTTTTAATTTTTTTGCTTGAATCACTGTATAAAATTAAAACACTAAATGACTGAGATTGGTGCTATAAACGTACACTGTACTAAAGGTTCGTATTAAATTTTTTAAGACATAAAAAACTGTACACTGCATATTATTTTAACTTTTCTTTCAAAAAATACTATCAGATTACTGTTTATAAACTTGTGTTTTGTTTACCTGTTAGAAAAAAACATGACTATAGACTAAAATAACAATTTGAATGTAGATATTAAACACTTGAAAGAAATATGTACAAACAATGCCACCCTTATGGAACTAAAACCATGCATCATTAATGCAGGTGTTTGTAGTTTGGAACACGGACGTGGTATGAAAGTGTAAAAAGTGCACTCTACAGTCCTACCGTGTTTTCTATGAATTTCATGTTTTGTTTTGAATTCCAAATCGCTGTCATTATTTACATAGCAGTGATAGGTTAATGCTATAACCGCAATGTAAATAGGGAAGTTTAGATATAACTGAATTTTATTTAGCATTATTATCGACTGTGTGTGTGTGTATGTAATATATATATATATTACATACAGTATATATAATATTTTTGAAATTGTTAACAAATTCATACGAATAAAACATTCTGGCCACAGTGACTGGCTTGCTTGTGTGTGCGGTTGCATGCGTGTGGTTTATTTTTTTATACAAAAGTCATACTATAGTTAATATTTACAATCAGACTAGAGTCGTTTATTTCCTTGTTTATGGCTCTTCACTTTGAGATATGTTTGTCTGTCTGCATTGTAGAAGTGTTTTGAAGTTGGTATCAAAATATTTGACTCTTGCTACTGTAAGAGTTAATGTGGTAATGAGAATTATGTAACTGAAGTGCTTTTTAATTTTATAAGGAAACATTTTCATTTTTACTGTAATAAAAGAGGAAATATGCAATTTCACAATTTATTTAATGTTTTCCTGAAATAATGATTTCTTGTTGGCAAAAAAGTAGATTGCTGCACATGTTTTTGAAAATGCAATGTTAAGAGGACTCTAGCCAAGTATTCTGTGAAGTCAGTGTTTTTGTGTAGACACATGCCTCAGTAAACAAATGGTCTGGGGGTGTACAAGTGTTTCCAAAAAAAAAAAGGGGGGGGGGGNTTGTAATTTATTTGTCAGTTTGGCAGTATACTAATTTTGTTATTCTATAACTATTTTTATGAATGTTGATGGAGACCTTTACGTTGATAAGTACTGTGGATACTCTGTAAGATTACACGGGAGAAACAAGACAGTCAGTTATGCACATTGATGTAACTAATAAGATGACTTCTGAAAGCAGTGTAAACTGGCAAATAGGGAATTATTGGGTTAATTAAATCTGTGCTGAGTAGAACTGCACAAGTAAACAGTTGCATTGCAAACAAGTGCACCTTACCATCCAGTAATGTTCTCATTTATGTTTTCCCACCTATAATGCACTACAGTTTTGCCATAAGCACAATGTTGAAGATTTCCTGGATTTCAGTTTAACTTATATAATGTAAATGGTCTTTTATTAATTTAATTTCTTTTCATCATCCCATTTTATACAACTACTACTTACATATATAGAGTTTGTTTGTATAGTATTACGATTTCTTGCCAATTTAGATCAACTATAGTATTGTGAAGTAGACAATTTTACAATTTAAGAATCATTTATTAGTTCTGATGAACATATTTTCACATGTGATACATTTTGGACATTTTACCATACCAGCCCATTGGGCTCTTGTGGTAAGTTCTGAGTTACTTTTTCTATGGACCCATTTTTCATGGGTCATACCTAATTATATTAAAAACTATGACGCATGCTGATTACATTCTTAGATTATTCATAAATGTTGCGTGCTATTTTACAAGGTAATGTTGGTGCTTCGTATCTGAATGTGTCTTTGGGCCCCTTTTAGCATCTTTGCACGTGGTTAGTTCTTATTGTTTGTTGCTGGTCTTAACTGTAGAGGTGACTTATTCTAAACATATTTACATTGGTGCACAGTAATACTAACACACTGGTAGCACTCTTGCGAATGTCCACAATGGTTGACACTAATATATACATGTTCCAACTGTAAGGATATGCATTGTACTTGACTAATACAGGTTGCACTTTGGTGATGGTGATGGTGGGGTCTGCTTCCTGTCAGGCGTCGATCGCGAGTTTGAAGCTGTGTGTGCTGTGTCCCCAGATCATGAACTTAGGGTTCGTGTGTGACGAAAGCAGTGACAATGTCAATTATGACATCGCACTTTCCTGCTGATGTGCGTGCTTTCGTGTATGTGCGGAGGGCGTTCACGAGGAAGGGGAGAAGGTGGGTGACTTTTAGCTGTTTTAGGAGTTGGAGGAACTCCACTGCCGCCGTGAGCGGGTTTTCCTCACGTGTGGTGGTGTTGGGGCTTGGCCTTGTGGTGAGTTGAGTTTGAGTTGGTATGGTGTTTTGGCTGGATGTGCTTGGGTTAACGATAGATGAGTAGCTAAACGCCCCCTATGCAACCCCGCATGACAGAGACGCCTGCTTTCTCCACGGACCGAGAGATGTCACCAGAACGCGGCTCCGCCCGTGGGAGCAGGAGCTCACCCTCGCACCTCGGTGAGCCAGCCTGCAGGTGGAATATATGTCCGTTCACTACCGCAGCTCGCTCTCCACCTCTTGTACCGGAGCTCTCTGCAGACATCGACATCCTCCAGTAGGACCACCGTGACCTACCGGACATCCTCAAGACCTTCACCAGCAATCCCCGAAGAAGTCTTCACCTCTTGAACACCCCTGGTGGCCACCCTATTGCTGTCCCTCCAGAAGAGGATGCCTGGTCGATCCCCAGTACCTGGGGAGAGTGAGAAAATGTGCTTTTTCTTTTACAAGGCAACAATTTCCCCTCTCGAACAATAGTAAGGGGAGGATGGAAGGAGCGCGGCTGAGAGAGAGTGAGAGGAAGCTTGGTCGCCACGCCGGTTGCTAGGCAACCACTTCCCCTCTCATGAAGTGTGTAAGGGGAGGTAGCAAGCCAGACGTGTTGGGAAGATAAGCAACGCGTCGCAGAGCAGTTACTAGATGTTTGCATAAACAACCAGCTTAAAAACAATCGTTGCAGGAAATCTTAGGTGACGGGACCAAAATATACTTTGATCTACGCAATTCCGATAAACGATACGAGCGGGTAGCTTTATCATTATTTATATAGGAGTTTTGCCAGGACAACTGAAAATTAACTATGGATACGGTTTATTGGTACATGCGTTTTGGTACAACTGTATTTATTGCTGTTAGTTAACAAAATTTTGTGCAAGTTTGGGTCAGAATAAATAATTCTTAAACTGATTCCACTGTGAGTGCAATTATAAAATTGATTTCATACTACTTTGGAAGCAGCAGCTTTCTAAATTAAAAGACCAAAGCGTTATTTTTCTGCTGCAGGAAAAAGGGGGAGGGGTGCCTACAATAGGTCAAGGCGGAATTTAATAACCACCGGTTTCACAAGCAAGCTGTTTACACAAACATGGAATAGGATGTGATATTTGGGATGGACTAGGCAAAGCCGGCGGATGTATTACAAGGATAAAGCATAAAATAGTCTATTTTAGCAGCGAAAACTTGCATTTTAGACCACAAAGGAGAAGGGAACAATGTGACGTCACTGACGTGAACATGGCAGGATAAGTTCTGCAAATGGTGCGAAAGAAATGAAAATTTATGAAGTGGGGCACCCTGAACACACCAAAAAAAAAAAAGCAGGAAGGTGACAAGATGAAAATGACAATGGGGTGAAGAACCAGTTAACAAAGAAGAGTGAGGGAGGGATGACCTTGACGAGAGGAGGAGAAGTGCGACTGCATGGTCACACTGAACAAAGGAAATTATGGGCGACAGAGTTTCAACGTCACCGTAACTCCGCACGTGTTTCTTGACGCTGTCGGAGGTTTCCCACGCTACTGTTTTATTGCAAAAACTGCATATCATGATATCTCCCGATTTAGCCATGCCTTCTTGAGAACATTGCTTTCCTCTTTCGTCAATATTTATTTTTTGTGGAATTTTAAAACGAATCAGTTAAAACTCTACAACTGTCCAAATCAGACGAGTCGCCCGTACGTCTTTTGCCCTCTCTGTAGCCAAGTGCTGCTACCACCCACTGTACGTTGGCACGCACATTTAATGATTTGTTGATATCTGTAAATGCGTTGAAATTCTCGGATGCATGTCAAAATTTGCAGATACAAGATAATTTAGAGAAATCTGCAAGTCTAAAACACCAAATAACAACTCTAAAATGCATTATAAGTCGTTTCCCACTATTTAAAACGCGATTTGTGTAAAATTACCGGAAAACGACTAAATTTACAGTGCTTGTTATCGTTCACCAGAATCGAGGAGAGCAACAGTAGTGTCTCTTCCACTGTTCCAATTCACAATCACCTGGGCATCGGTTCTTGTACGATGTAACATACATAATGACAAGTGAAATATTCTCCAAGAGTTTTGTAATGACGTCAATGTTTCAGCACAAGAGCATCAAAGTCTGTCATATTTGTAAATATTTACACTATTAAAAAGTGTAACATTACAGTTTCAGCTTTTTGTGATGGATATAAACTTATTTTACAGTAAGCATAACAATTTTCTTTTGAAATTGTTTAAAAAATAAACCAACTTTACCAGCTGAGTAGTCGNTTATTTTACAGTAAGCATAACAATTTTCTTTTGAAATTGTTTAAAAAATAAACCAACTTTACCAGCTGAGTAGTCATTACAAAATAAATTCTTCCTGCCACAAAACGTTTGGCAAGATACATTTTTGCACATATTTTTCTGAAATTACCACAAATTTCACTGCATTCCTTTTTTACATGCGGTGTCTCTCTACTGTGCATTTCTGTGGTGGTTACAAGCATGGCCCGGTGTTTGTATGTTGGACTGTTTCCATAAGTGCGAGATGATNACTGTGCATTTCTGTGGTGGTTACAAGCATGGCCCGGTGTTTGTATGTTGGACTGTTTCCATAAGTGCGAGATGATAAGACTAGAGGGTGATTGTCACACCTCAAATATCCGGGTGATGCTGTCAGCACGCAATAACAGTATTTTGAACTCTCACTAAACCTGGCACTTGAACTAAGGTGCAGTGTGTTTGAAATACATGTACATATTATACCCTCAAAACTATTGAGCACGAGTCTATTATCATGACCTACGACAATAACACACACTACAGACGAGGAATCTAGAGTATTTTCAAGACATCATGCACACTACAAACACCATTTAAATTCTCTACAATATGAGATTCAATCGGATCCAATCAGGCGAGAAAGTTTTCAGAGAAAAACAAGGGTTTTGACTTAACTCTGAAACTGCTAACACCACACTCACCAGATACATTTCAATCGAAGAGCACCTCCGAAAACTATAGGAATAGGCTGTCTTTATTGCACAATCTTGGCAAAAAAGATGAGAAAAAAGTAAAATTCATATTGAGATTGAGTTCCTGGATGGAATCTTCAGTGAACTTCAAACCTTTATTTCTCACGAACCATATATCTCAATTTAATGATCAATGTATCGTTAGATCCCCCTTTAAATTCTCTACAATACGAGATTCAAATGAATCTGATTAAGTAAGAAAGTTATACGAGAAATCCGGCGGGTTGGGGCACAGGTTTAGGCTTTGCCACGACAGCACGCCTCACAGTTGTTGAAATACTGTCTCACATCTTGGCTTTACCCATCCAATGTATAGCGTTCTCCTATGTCCTGACGCTTCTCTTTAATGTCATTATGACCAGATTTTAGGTGGTCATGGTGGTGGCGGCGGCATAAGTCGGCCCTCAGGTTTCTTAGTATCCAGATCTTCCACGGGGCCCCAGGTTGTGCACTAGCTGGAGAAGCCGGATGTGTTCCTTGGGACTTCTCGTAGGGGCAGGAAGGGTCATTCTCTCCCATTCTTTATGTGCAATGAGCACTCGGAAGTTAATAGAAGACGTGTTTACTCCAGGAGGAATAACACAGTTAACCTACGCAAACCAGGTGAAGGGAACCTGGGTCTGAACTGACACAGCAGATGTGGCTAGGTAGCTATTATACTGACTCTCGATGCTTGTTATCCAGAAGGGTAGTGAGTGAAGAAAATAACTTTAATGACTAAAACAGCTAATTGTATTTACAGTAAAAGTGGAGTCCTAAGGATAGATAATACAAGAAGAGTGCAGAACGAAAATACTGTGAAGAGATATAGAAGAATGTGAAAAAGAGATCAATTACATCAATTAAAATGGCGATGGGGGGGGAAAAGGGAGGGAGACAGCTTAAACTGTTAAAATATTTTTTGCCGCCTCTTCCATGTTCGACACAGTTTCAANCAATTACATCAATTAAAATGGCGATGGGGGGAAAAGGGAGGGAGACAGCTTAAACTGTTAAAATATTTTTTGCCGCCTCTTCCATGTTCGACACAGTTTCAATCATATGGTGCAAATATCCACAACAAATTACCCAGAGGTATATATGAAAATATACACTAATGGTGAGATTAATAACATTTATTATTCAATGATCAAATGCAAATGTACAAACAAGGTGGTGCTACAAAATACATTTGGTAAGATGCCCAGAATTATCTTAAATAAAAATATGTCATCCTCCCTCTCAGTCTCCTTGCGCTTCACTACATGAACAAATACCGAACTTGTGTCATCATGATTCAGTACACACATTTTCTTTGCATGTTAAAACACAAACACATACTTTTTATTAACCTATACAAAAAATACTGATCAGTTCAGTACTATATCTGCACTTCAAAGCTATTTTTTTCTTCTACATAACAAACAAAATACTGCAATTTTTGTGCCTCGATTAAAAACTACCAACTAAAAGCAATGCACATATGCAAGGAATATAAATTACCAATATTTTCAAACATTATGCAAGTTAACAAGAAAATGAATTAAAACTTAAAGCTGTCTAAGAAAGAACATCAAAATTACAACGGTAGTAAAAAATTAACACTATCCTTGATCTCAATTGCTAAACACATTAGAGATTGCTTGGCAACTTTTTCACATTGCAATAACAAGACACACAAGATGGTTCTCCTGATGCAGTAGACCTGAGCTCAGTCCCAGGACTCTGAGTGATGCATGTAGCTGTCCAGATCCTTGTCGAGGCGAGACTTGGTGCTTGCCATGTACTCATCTAGCTGCATGTCTAACAGCTCCTTCGTGGGGGCATTCTGGCGAGGCTGGCGAGCCCCACGACCCCGCCTGAACTGCCCTCTGCCTCTCCCGCGACCCCTACACACACACACATACACACACACACTGTGTTCGCCATTTAATCATTAAGCAATACAATACAGTGCTTGTTAAGAGAATAGCCACCCAGAAAGTGTAACAAACTTACTTTTTAGCATGTTCCCTTCCAATCTTTTAAACCCAAAACTTTACGGTTATTCAAAACCCGAGTCATAAAGGAGAGGGGGTCGCAATAAATTGGGTCACGACATTCATTAAAAGCATACAGCAAGTCCCAACCACACNTGGCGAGGCTGGCGAGCCCCACGACCCCGCCTGAACTGCCCTCTGCCTCTCCCGCGACCCCTACACACACACACATACTGTGTTCGCCATTTAATCATTAAGCAATACAATACAGTGCTTGTTAAGAGAATAGCCACCCAGAAAGTGTAACAAACTTACTTTTTAGCATGTTCCCTTCCAATCTTTTAAACCCAAAACTTTACGGTTATTCAAAACCCAAGTCATAAAGGAGAGGGGGTCGCAATAAATTGGGTCACGACATTCATTAAAAGCATACAGCAAGTCCCAACCACACAAGTCAGGATTTATTAACTCTCGCTTCCACAGTCAAAGCACGTCCCCACATCAATTAATTTACTCAAGTTGTTGAGTGCAGCATACCAGACAATTAACATCATGGCAGCTAGTTCAAACACTAGTTCTCGCAACTTTTGACACAACATGCTAAAAAGCAGCCAGCAACTTGTTGGTTTTAATTTTTTATTTGAAATGTAACAGTAACTGTCTCGACTAAACTGGATAATACCCGTGCAAGACGAATCTACTTATGAGGTACGAGACACTGATTCAGGCATTGATTTACACAAAACTATTACGGTACAGCGAAACCCTTTATTTACACATACCAAGGAAAAAAGTGTAAATTGCAGGAAAGTGAAATTGAGGGGAAAGCTCTAAAATTTCATCTAGTACATACCTCATTTCCTGTATTTCTCATTTCTTCTGCAGTAAACACTTTTCAGTAATAAAAAACTTCAAATACAATTACAAATACTCTATAACAGGGGTTCTCAACCTTTTAAAGTCCATGCCCCCCC